>KE464129.1:0-12036 GCA_000387445.2 Pythium aphanidermatum DAOM BR444 | reverse complement strand
CGTCGCGTTCGAAAGCATCTTTGAAGGAGAATGCTGAAAAGATTTCGCATCCTCCACTAGTTGAGCAACATTGACGGATTCCGAAAAAAGCGAGATGACTTGGTTCGCTCTCTGAAGCTCGTCTCTCGTGATATGGTCGCTGTGAAACGCGTCTGAATCGCAGCATGCGTCGTCCACCATCATTGCCACACCATCTGAAGGCTCTGGTAACTCTGGAATAAAGCCATAGAGGCTCTTCTCAGGCTGATATTGCTGGAAGTAAAGTGTGACACTTTCACGGCAATTCTCAAGACTGTAGAAGCCATCCAAGGGCAATCGATTGAAGATAGCACCGAGAACTTGGACGCCTTGACTCTCAAAGAACTGCGCGTTGAGGTTGAACGAATCAACCGCATCACCAACACCTTTCTTGCCCACTAACACAACAGGTGCATCGACGGCAAGCGCCACGGAGGCATTCGATACCCCACAGATTGACCCGACGGCAGGATAGCCAACACCATCGACGACTACAACCTTCTTACCCCGACCAACCTCGTCCACTTTGGCTTTCGCCTTTGCCAGGAGTTCTTGAGATGATTCCGTGTTTCCTTTAAGGAACTCTCGGGTGAAACCACTGTAGAACACAATGGGGCCGATGTCACAGCAAGTGATATTGTGGTGGCAACAAAACTTGGCGATCAGCTGCGTCTGTTCACACTGCGTCGCAGGTTTAATGTACGCAATTTCACTCGCCGTGTAACCAAGTCGCAGCAAGGACCCAACGAGACCAAGGCAGCATGTCGATTTCCCGACCTGCGATCGATCCCCACTCACATAAATCTTGATCGATCTATCGGCACCTGCGGTAGCAACTGGCTGCGCTTCGATGGAGCGTCCAATGATCATACTCGTGCCTTGAAGCTGTCTCTCAACTACGGCTCTCAGAACGCGAGCGATCTCTTCGACACCCGTTGCAACGATCTCATCTGTCACCTGTCCATCCGTGCACACAGCACGGATGAAAGGTTCCCGGACTGCGCGAGCCGTGATATCTGACGATAGTGCAAGACTTGTGACGACGTGCTTGAGACCGTTCTCATCGTCCAGCGACGTCATGGTGAAGTCAAAGCCATCGCCGTAGAGCGCACTTATGCCACGTAGTAGTGCCGCACATTCGCCCAACTGAGGATGCGCTCTCAAACCATATAAAAGACAGCGCACACGCCACTCCCCGCTGGCCATATTGCTCGATGGATGGGCAGCCAGGTGCTTCGTTGGAGGCTCGCGACCATGTCTCTTCACAGACGCTCACGCATACATCCTGGTTTGGCTGGGGCCGTCTCACTATGACGAAGCGACTAAATGCGAGACGGAACTGGTTCCGTACCGGTTTTAATGTAGCTTCAAGTTCTCTAAAACACAATAGGTGCTGTGGCTCATTCTTCAATTAGTGATGATCTAAGTCTGGCGGTGTGTACAGTGTACTAGGTTATTTTGTGATTGTTCTCAAACTTGGTGCAATTCTCGTAGGTGAATTCTCTCTCAGTTGTGGAATTGCCACCCAAGCGATGAAGACGTTGGTGTGTGCGGTGATCGGAGACGGCAGCGTCTTCGAGGTGGGAATTAGTGAGAGCGACAACGTCGGCATCTTGAAGAATATGATCAAGGAAAAGAAGCCATCATCGTCCAGTGCGACACGAATAGATTGACACTACACTTGGGTCGAGTCGAGGAAAGATGGTTACCGTCCAGAGACCCGGCCGTCAAGCTTTTGGAGCAAAAACAGGTACCCGCTGGAATTAAAGCGATCATGACAGAGTCGAGAGGGATGAACCCAGCAGATAAGATTGGTGACGTGTTTACTAGTGCACCGACAAAGGAGGTCATTCATGTGCTGGCTAAACTGCCGCATCAACAAGCGGCTACATCGAGTGACGAGGCAGCTTCGTTGGCACCAACCACGACACAACGTCACCCAGAACGCATCAAACGATGGGTTATGATCACGCAATGATTCACCAGAAGAACCAGGCGGCTCACAGGGAACCCGCGAATGAAGACACCAAGAGCACAAGCAGAAAACGAAAAGTCACGAAATCGAGATGTCTGAGCGCTATCCTACCCTTTGCTGGGAAGATATCAAACCTATTATCGACTTCAAGTCTTTCGAATCTAAACGAATTGAAGTTCCTGACTCTGAAATCGAGCTACTCCTCATGTTACCGATGGGAACGAGGCTAAGCGACTAGTTTTTATTGCCCCAATCCTCGAGACAGTCGACCGTGCACTTGGCGACGTCCAGATCTTAGTCGAAGATGATGTAAATGGAAACAATGTGCGCCTTAAAGGCCACTCTGATTATTCGCTGCAGCGCCAAGAGAATTTCCATCGTTCAAGCAAAACGTGAAGATTTCTTGCAAGGAGTGGGTCAGATTGTAACAGGGATGGAAGAGCTGGCTGATGTCGAAGTATTGTGACGTATCATCTCGAGTGGAGGTTCCTGATCAGCGAAGACGAACGGGTCCTCAGTAATATCTGTACGATGAGTTTATCGAACTCGCTACTGTCGACTGGAGGCTTGAAAGAGATCATCGGGAAGATCTGCTGGATGTTTTGCAATGGCCAATGACTATCAATATTTAGTGCCATCGGTGCTCGGAGTGTCTTCGGGCTCTCTACTTCCATGATCGAGTGCAAACTTTTTAGAATCAGAGGCCTCAGAAAGTTGAATGTCCCATTGGGCATTCGCCTCATCACAAAAGATCACACATGCTGGTTCCGTGGTTCCCTCCACTGTGAATGGAACTGGTTTCGAACCGGTTTTGGAGTAGCTTCAAGTTCTATAAAACACAATGAAGCGCCATGGCTCGTTCTTTAATCAGCAATGCTACATGGGAGTCAGAAGAGGAATCTTCACTCCACCACGCGCAGCCGCTACTCAACCATGTCTCTGCGAGAGAGAACATGGTTGATGTGTGATGAGCTGTCAAGCAATCGCATAGAATAAGAATTCAGGGGCAATCAAGCGCTTTAATTACCAGTCATTTTAGTGATACGGTAGGCTCGTGCAGGGCAGTGACCTGAGGTGTACATGCGCGCCAAGCATTTTTCGCTCTGATGTGATCCTGTGCGTCACCATGGTGTGCGCTTGATCCATGACAGTGGGCCCACCGGAAATGGCGAGTCCATGTTGTCACGAGCCGTGTCTGGCCTGTATGGCTTTCCACCAACCGAAGGCCGCGCAGGAACGTGCTTGCCGGCAGAGACGATGCAGGCGATATATGGGACGACGGCGCGCGCTGAGTTATTTCGAAGGTGCTTCCTTCCATCCTGCATGTTGAAGCGACAGAGACCCCAAGCATGTCCATCCGCGGACCGCAGCAGAGGTTTCTTGGCAAGACCCAGACAGCTTCGCGCAATCATCAGTGACCAGGTTCATGAGCATGTTGCTATCTCAGTAGTCCGCCAATGAATGCTGATCCCTCTCAGTTCGGTGCCCGTCCAGAGTCGTCCAGCATTCTGTTCTCCATGCCTCTCCTAACGCACCTGCATGCAGCAACAACCAAGATCGCGCCCACCAGCGACCGGGTGGACATGTATCGTCGGCTGGCACACAAAGCTGCTGGAGGCACCACCATGTACAGCGTTTTCCTGGCATGGATCCTGGCATGTTGCAGCGAGCCTTTCACGCCATTCATGCTGGTGGCACACAGACGCGACTACGCACTGACCACAAACTGGCACACGCAACTCGTCACGCATCGCGATGGAAGGAAGGATGGCGACGGCGCTCAGTGCAACAGGCTCCATTTCCCTGGGCGGAAGTTACATGTGCAACCCTAAGCCACTTAGTGGCACGCGGAAGAAAGTGCAGGCTCGCCAATCACTTGGCAATCTTTTATGCCGGTAGCCAATCAGATCGTTGCCAGGAATGCGTCCACCGCGTCTCGCGCCACCAGTCCACAACACGACTGGCGGTGCGGCAGCTGGTCGGTGGCGGGTGTGTGCGGACTGGACGCATCCGCCGATGTCCAGAGCTCTCCAACTCTTCGGCAGACCAGACGAGCCACCCGTCCAGCCCCTGGCGGCAACTTCGACACCGCTGAGCTCAGCTCATCCCCACTCTCTGCTCTCTCTCTCTCCGTGTTTCCTATGCGCCAACAAGAACCAACGAACCGGCACCCACTTTCGACCCGCTTGCAACCGCCATCATTCCCCAATCGGCTCACCCCGACCCAAGTGCATTCGGAAACATGAAGGACGCCGACAACGTGCCGCTCACGCCGCCGGCCGATGGCGGCTACTCCAGCGGAGACGCCAAGCAGCAGCGCACCAGCCGCCGCGTGCATGTGGGCGTCGCCGTCTTCCTACTCATCAACATCATTGTGCTCTACGTGTTGCACTTTGCCGACCGCGGCTCGTCGTCGTCGGACAGCTCGAAAGCCGTGGCTGGCCAGTTCAAGGCCGCCAGCATCTCCACGTCGAGTCTCTCGGCGGAGAAGGGCAAGGCCGTGAGCTTTGGTGCCGACGGTACGCTCCGCGTGGGCGCTGGTACGTCCGCGTACCTTGACGCGGCCGACCTGGATGCGATCAGCAAGGCTGTGATGAACATCCGCTTTGCGCCTATGGGCACGTCCAAGACCACGTACGACTCGAACCTTGTCTCGTACCAGACGGGCATGTCGCCAGAGATCAAGAGCGTGATCACGACGTTCAAGGCCGACACGACCAAGAAGACGGTGACGATCGCCGCTGCCGACGACAAGAACACGATCTCGGGTGCGTCCATCAAGGGTCTCGCTACGCTGTCGGACAAGAACGGCGTCGTGCTTGCCACGACCTCGAGCGCCGATGGCATGACGATCACTGCCTGGACCATGCCGATGACCATCGCTGATGGCAAGGTCAGCGTCGCGCAGGATGCTAAGGTCATGGCTGCCAATGGCTCGGCTACCAACTTCATTACGCGCGTCTCGGACTCGAGCTTCGCAGTCGTCTACTACGAGCCATACTCGCCAAGCGACCCGTACTACCAGCGTGTTGAGGTCGGCACCATCAACGATGGCAAGATCTCGTTCTCCAAGAGCGCCCAGTTTGGCGCTGCCAACACTGCCTCGCTCTCCACCACCGTTGGGCAGCCTCTGCCAGTGTTCAACTCGAGCGACCGCTTCGCGGTGCCATGGTTCGTCGACAACATGTCCGCCACCAAGGCGAACTCGACTTTCGAGGGAGCGGTCGGTTTGTGCCTCACCACGTACAGCTTTGCCGCCAAGTCGGCCAACCTCACCTCGTCTGGCGATGTGTGCGAGTCGAACTACCTGCCTGCGTACTTCGTCGACTCGGCCAAACTCTCGGACAACAAGATCGCGCTCGTCTTCGTCGACCGTGCCAACAAGTTTGCCCTTACTGTGGCCACCGTCGAGTTCTCGACTATCACTGGCCAGCCAACGTTCCGTGGCTCATATGTCTTTGACGATGCCACTGGTGCCTTTGACTTTGGTGCTGCCTTCGGCTTTTACCCAAAGCCGACTGTCCGTGTGCTTAGCAACAACCGTCTCGCCGTTGGCTTCATGAACCCGTCGACGGAGGGCAAGCCGAGCATCAAGGTCCTCAAGTACGCCGCCGACCTCTCCATGCAGGAGGTGTCGCCTGTGCTCCCTCTCTCGAACGCTGACTTCTCTGTCGCCTCGGCCGACCCGAAGGCCTTCGGGAGCATTGTCATGGACATGGTGCCGCTCTCGTCGGGTGTTGCCGTCGCTTTTGCTGGTTCGTGGGCTGGTACGCAGCATCAGCGTGTGGCTGTCGTCGAGTCCTTCGGCAAGCCAGTCGGTGTGATCTCGGACGTTGACAGTGGCGACCTGAACATCGCCATGTCGGGTACGGTCGACGTGAGCGAGCTGACGTCTGGTCGCGCCTACTACGCCGCCACCAACGGTCAGTTGTACGCCCCATCGACCAGCACGGACAACGAGTACGTGCTCGCGAACGACAACAAGATTGTCATCTCGAAGGACGCCCTCGTGGGTGTCGCCGTCAGCGGCAGCAAGCTCTTCGTCGCCGCCCAGGCCAACTAAACATGCAACCAACTATCCGCCGTCTATCCATCCGTGTCTTCGACTTCCGATCTTCCAGCGTAGGCATCTCCCTGCAGAGGGCTCGAGGCCGTGAGATAATCATCCGAATACCCAAGAGGAAGGTAGAACGCGTGCGCGGTCATGACTCGGCGAGCGAACGCACGGATGGCCATGGTGGCGCTTACCAGTAACTTACAAGTAGTCGTGGCAATATCGACCCGCAAATACACGTAGGGATTTTGTCCATTCATCATTGAGTGTCGCCATGGGATCGCAGCCTGAAAGTGTAGCCATCTTTGAATAAGGGCGCAACCGATGGACATGCTCGCACTTCTCTGCCTCTGACGCTCTGTCTACGGCACCACACCATCGCATGCCGGTGGTGCAAGAGGCCGCGTCCACGAATCGCAGGTGAGAGAGGAACGCGGCTGCTCGAAAGAAAGCTGGTGAAACGGAAGATGGTTCACGACAAGATGTGATGGCGAAACGGATGAGCTGTTGAAGTCCTGGTGGTGAGCCGCGAGATATACGGTAACGCCCGATCAGAGCCTTGTCCCATGCTTGATCGTCTGTGGTGCGATGGTGCGGGGCGCTGTGAGCGTATCTTATCCCTCTCGTGGATGGCTCGTGCTCTCGAGCGAGTCGCCACCGATGTCTAGAGCTCTCATTCTCGGTTTTCCCAGCTTCAAGGCACCTCGCCTTCCAGTGCCGGATCACCTGAAGAACCAACTCTCTCTCTCTTCTCCTCTTTCAAGTTGTCAGCCATGGCCGAGAAGCCAGTCGACTCGGCACAGATTGTACTCGGTGAAAAGCGTGCACCCGCTGGCGGTGGGGCCACTGGTGGTTCCTCCGCCGGTGCTGCGGCCAAGTGTGGCTCAGCGATGGGCAATTTGGCATTCAAGCTACTGGCTGTCGCGTTTGTGATCGGCAACGTGACGGCGTTGTACGTGCTGCACTTTGTGAACCGCCCCAGCCCCACAACTCGCTTCTCGTTTTCAAGCTTTGTCGCCTCAACAGGAACAAGCGCATCTGTCGGTGATGTGGTATCGCTCTCGTCGGACAGTAAGCTGCGCAACGGGGCCGGTACAACCGCATACTTGGACCGCCACACGCTCTCGGACGCTGGTATCACGAACTACCAGTTCGTGAACATGGCCAAAATGGGTGTGTCGAGCAGCTACTACTCGACGAACCTGATCAGTTATGCCAATGTGACGAAGGTGACAGACCCAAAACAAGTCAGACGACAACCACGTACGAGAGCGTGTTGACGACGTTCACGGTTGATTCAAGTGACAAGAGCGTCATGATCAGCCATGACGTTGCTGCCGCGAACGTCCTTACGAGTCCTATCCGTGGCCTCGCCACTCTCTCAGACACGCAAGCAGTGATTATGACGGTGGATGTAGGTGCCGTCGAGGTCATGCCAGTCGGTCTCTCGAATGGCCAACCGACACTGATGAAAGGGAAGAAAACTCAAGTCACGACCGGCTCATATTCAAACGCCATGGGCCGCCTTGGAAGCGACGCAGTAGTGGTCGCGTACTACGAACCTTACGTGGCAAGTGGATCGTGGAAGCAGAAGGTCAAGGTCATGAGTGTTTTATCTGATGGATCGATTACTGGATCGTCGGCCGGCATGGAGTTTGGCCCACCCAATCTGGATGAAAAGCTCTCGACTACTTTTTCAAAGCCGCTACAATTTGGCACTGCAACTAGCGGAACTTTCGCGATGGTGTACTACTCCACGTCATCGCATTCGAGCACGGCCGACGACGAGAAAGGTATCTGTGTGACGATGTCGCAGGTCACGGGGACCACAATCGGTGCATTTAGCGCTGCTGTCTGCAACTCCAATGTCCGTCCTGCATACTTCCACGACGCCGTCATGCTCTCTGAAAATGTGATGCTGATTGCGCTCTTCGACAAGGCCAAAAACAACGCGCTGACGCTCATGACAGTCCACTTGACCGCCACCACTGCCACCTTCCGCAGCTCCTACGTGTCCCCAGAAGTCGCAGGCGACTACGTCTTCGGCACGTCGAACTTCTCCCCAGACATCTCGCTTGCGCTCCTCTCTGGCAACCGTGTGGCCGTCGGCTTCCTGAACCCGTCCATGAACGGCAAGCAGAGTGTGAAGATCCTGAAGTACTCGACCGAGAGCCTTTCGATGAAGGATGTGACCCCTGCGCTCCCTGTTGCCGCCTCGGACTTCACCCTAGATGTCGGCACGGCGTCTGTCTACGATCCTGTAACTCAGCAGGTTTTCGCTGTCTCCGGTGATAGCGTTGTCGCGATGCACATGGGCTTCCGTGCTAAAGCCC
Organism: Pythium aphanidermatum DAOM BR444; assembly: GCA_000387445.2. Lineage (NCBI taxonomy): Eukaryota > Oomycota > Peronosporomycetes > Pythiales > Pythiaceae > Pythium > Pythium aphanidermatum. The sequence goes on along the minus strand of KE464129.1, from coordinate 3,656 downwards.
ACCAGTACGTCTCGCTCGTCGAGTGCTACGGTGCGCCGGTCGGTGTCCTGCGTGGTCTCGATGGCAAGACGAAGGCGAGCGTCGCCATCTCTGGTAAGGCCAACGATGTCACGACCAAGGACAACAAGAAGATGTCAGCTGGATTGTTCTACTACGCCACGACCGCTGGTTACGTCGTGTCGCCGCCGACCTCGGCGGCAGGTGCCGAGTACTTCACGCCCAATGAAGACGCGAAGATGCTCGTGACCGCCGACAGTAAGATTGGTGTGGCGCTTGACGGTGACACGCTCTTCGTGTCGACAGCCCTCTAAACTATAATGGCATGAGGTAGCGACTGCGTCGGCCAAGCACCAATCGAACGGCGCTTTCGTGTCGTCGAGACCATCGACGACACTGGCCGCTGCGCCATATTAGCCTCTGCATCGATCTGCACATCCACCTTCCTCCTCACACTACACACTATATAAGATGAAACCAATATTATGAATCGATGGAACTCTTTAAAGTCTTAATTTCAGGATTTCGCGATCAAAACTAAGACCATCTAGCGGAACATGCGCAGGTTTCGACGCAAGTACGCATAGTACAGACCGCCACATGCGGCGCCGCTGAGGTGGGCAAAGTGGCCGATACCATCGTGCGATCCATCGAGCCAACCATACAGGTCACGACCGATGAACATCGTACCAGCAACCCAGGCAGGCAAAGGGATGATGCCAAAGATAAGCAGCGTCGACTGAGGGTACAGCAGGATGCTCAGTGCTGTGATGGAGTTGACAGCACCACTGGCACCGAGGTTGAGCGACATGCGGTGGGTCTTCTTCTGCTCTTGCACCGCCGCCCAGGATGAAATAATACCACTCGCGAGGTAGAGACCGAGGAAGCGCTTGGGTCCGAGCACGTAGCTGATCTCACGACCAAAGAAGTAGAGACCCAGCATGTTGACGAAGAAGTGGTTGAACTGCGCGTGGCTGAAGACAGACGTGAGCAGTGTGTGGTACATGCCGTTGTCCAAGTGAGGTGCGGATGTCGTAAAGTGCGTCACCATGCGCATGCGCTGACCAGGCGTCTCAGCTGTAGCCCACATAAACGCAACTACGGCATTGGTACCAATGAGAGCATACACAACGCCCTCGGGGGATGCGAAGACGCCACCGCGTCCTCCCCCATAGCTCATGAACGATCGGCGCTGGGCATTCTTGAACACTGACGACGACGTTTTGACCGAGTGACGCGCCTGGATCGCGCCAAAGCGCGCCAATGGAGCACCGCGGGGCTTACTAATTAGTAAGCTGCGCGTATGAAGACGGGCGATAGCAGAGCGCGAGGCCAGCAGCGACGACGCCATGGAGGGAGGCAGCATGATGCAAGATGGAGGCTTCCAGGCGCTTCGGGCTCTCTGGTTCCACAGAGCAGACTAGACACCATCACTTTTAAACTGGGCTAGTCTGGTCAAGCTAATATCTTGACATTCGCTTGCCAATTTGCGAAAAAGTATTGATAGAAGTGAACTGAACCCAGTTCAAGGAGACAACCTCTACCATCAAGATAGAAACAAAACAAACCCATTAGATACCGACTATTCTGGTCTTCTGCATAAGTTTCGTAATGCAAGGCGACGGTGACTCGTTCTGAGATGATACGCATCCGTTTTTGACCGTGAAGAGGCGTTTGACCTTGAAGGGGGTTTTGCTGAAGCGCCTTGAAGCGATAGTGCGTTGTCATCCTGTTCCACAGAGCTATCACGTCCGCTTCTACCTAGCAAGTCGCAAGTCAACCACTCACCCACCCTACCACACTCACCCTCACCACCATGGGCAAGAAGCAGAACAAGCATCAGCAGGCCGCCCCACAGCAGCAGCAGCAGCAGCCAGCACAGAAGGAGGCAGAGCAGAAGCCAACACCACAGAAGCAGCAGGCGCCACCGCAGCAGCAGAAGCAGGCAGCTCCAGCTCCCGCGAAGGAGGCTGCGTCGCAAGACAACAAGAAGGGCGGCAAGAAGGGAGGCAAGAAGTAATCTCGCCCTCTTACAGTCAATGCCACTGTTGTAGATTCACTAGGCATGTGACCTTGGTACACAATTAGCAATTGGTATAAGCGACTTGTGTTGCTTCTCATTTCCTCGTTGGTTTTGCACCTCAATATTTCGTACAAATTAGCTAACATCGTGCTACCAAAGATCTAGTTATGATCGTATCTTGCATGCTACCGGGCAAGCGCGTCGCATCAATAGTGATACGCGAACTTGTCTTTCTCAGTTGTGACCGTGTGCCGTAGTCGCCCGCGGAGATCAGCTGGAACTTGATGGTTTTGCGAACAGCGAAGGGTGGATTTCATCATTATGTGGTGCGTGGTCTCTCGAGTTCAGTGTCAACTACGACCAACCTGAAAGGTGCCTCAAGTGACGCGTCAGCTATTCGGGTGGCTGCTTGTGGTCCCCAGTTGGTACGACTCTTGATGAAGGTAATACCGTCGGTGATCTGCGTACACAGATGGAGGGCATTTGTGTAGTTTGAGCGAATTGAGCCATCGACGATCAAGGAAGATCACTTACGTGGAAAGAGGTCTGGGCTTGGTCAAAAGCAGTGCGATGCGAACACGTGGTGTGAGCAAGTGGATTGTGGGTACGCGCATTTTGGACGACTTGCTGCTGCCATCGAAGACGTCCTGCGCAGCCCCTACAATTACCACCTCACTGAAGCTCTTGGGCCAGTGTGGAGATGGAGATAGGAGGCAGTCTGGGAGACGACAGTGAATTACCTCCCATTACGTACTTGACGAAGTGTTTGGCCGCTTCCAGGACAACTACGAACGTACCGAGGTATCAAAAGCCGATTGCAAGTTCGTTCGAGAGGTATGTGAGCTGACAAATATGTGTGAACGTTCTGAGGCTCTCATCCTTCTTTTTTGAACAAAACGGGAGCCATGGCTGGATATTCGGCGTTCAAGCGATCGATTGACGAGTGGATGGTATAAGTTAGTGTCGACATCCTCTCAAAAAAAAAGTCCGATCTCCACAATACTACCACCCACCGCGGGTACTAAGCTGGAGACGAAGGTTTCTCTAGTCTACAGAGGCGAGCTGAGGTGGCATGAGTTTGTGGCTTGGCACTCTGGGCTGCACAAGAGCGGCGTCGTTTGCGTACCCAGCCATCATTACGGCATGCAAGTACTCGTACGAGTACTGCCACTCGAAGGGCCACGCCCCTGCTCGGGACTAACCGGCTGATGGTACTAGACTTTGAGTGGGGGGGGTGATCGAAGGGCAAGTGCGATACCCTGCGTATGTGAATGCAAACATAGAATTCGCTCCATGTGTCGACGTGAAGATGCTGATCTCAGCTCAGTATGATGCATTCATGTTCGTGTTGCTCCGCGGGTTTGTCACGGAGTACGGAGCACGGAGCAGGAGTGAATGAAGGTCAGAACGAATCGTTTGGGGAGAGACCGAGGATTTAATCGACTCGAGGATTCTCTTGTCTTCAGTAAAGCTATAACGAGTGCTAAGCTGACACAGTGCTCCTGAGCGACTGGCAGTTGCCCAATGATCTGAACCTGCTTGCATGAAGCTGGGATGATTCTTATCTCCCTAATGCGTATCTATCAGTTCGATCTTATCAGCAGCGTGAGATGCCTATTCTCGTCTTCGTCACAAG
>KE464128.1:8454-23834 GCA_000387445.2 Pythium aphanidermatum DAOM BR444 | reverse complement strand
GTACCTTCAGCTCTTCAATCTCTTTTGCCTGTGCAAGTTTTGATGCGCGGAGTTCTGCATGTAGTTCATTCCGAGCAACCTCTGATTCTTCTTGCAAGCGACGTCTCTGGCTGCTGAGCTGCTGCTGAAGTTCGGCGTCAGCGGTATCCAGTCGAGACATCAGTTTTGCCCTCTCTTTCTCTCGCGCCTCCACAAGCTTCCTTTCGTACTCTTCTTTTAGACGGCTCAGCGCTGCATCTTTCTCTTTCTCAAGCTGAATGTGCAGTTTGCGTCTTTCTTCTGCAGCCGCCTCTTGCGCTTTGTCCAAGTCAGCTTTTCCTTTCGCCAAAATAGCTTGGATGTCGGGTTCTAATGCCTTGACAGTACTCTTCTTGATTTCTTCTGTCTTGGATTTTATCCATTGGTCACGCTTCGCTTTTTCTTGTATTTGCCATCGCTTCTTTGCATCTTTCAACTGCATCTTGAAGCGTTCAGCTTCACGACTTGCTCCAGCATTAGCCTTCTGAAGCTCTGCAAGCAGTTCGTCACAACGTTTTGTCAACTCTGCCTTGTCCGACACAACACTCTGTGTGAAATCCAGATGCTTCTCCATCTCCTTTTCAAACTTTTGCTGCTGTTCTCTTAGTTGTGTCTTGTAATTGTCCTCTTCTTGCGTGAGGAGCTGCTTCATCTTCGCCTTGTCTTTCTTTCGCGCCAACTTCAACAGCTCAATAGTTTTGGTTTTGTCCTAGACCACACAGCTTTGTCATGACACATAACACACTCGAACTCCTGCGCCAGTAAACGTACATGTAGCTCGATTGTCAATGTTGCAAGCTTCTCCTTGATCCCAACAACATACTGATAACTGGTCTCCGTCCCCGACCGAGCCGACGCAGAGCGATACGACGGCGCAGGTGACTGGCTCTTAGCGTCTCCCCACGCGCACTCTGCATTGTTCTCTTTACAATCATCGAGGCGGCAGGAGTTCACAGACCGATTCGAGACAGATCCAGGGACGAATGTTTGCACCTGTAGTTTGGATTGCGTCTCAATCTCATCCAAATAGTCGTAAATACTGCCGCCACGTGCGCTTGACGGCGGATTTTGGTGTAGTCGAGGTGATTGGGAGGCCTGGGATTCAATCTCAGACGAAGGGAAGTCTATAGGGTCATATCCAGGAGGTGGTGTCACAGCAGGGTCGTCCAGCTCCAGTTCTATCTTGTGGCTACGTCGGGACGGAGACTGTACTATCACACATCATCAGAAGACGGACGCATATTATCGTCCACAGACAATCGCACCTGGTTGCTTTGTTCACGCGTAGAACTCGCTGGTGAACTAGCGGCATGACGTCGATGCGCTGTTCAAAATCGCCATATCAGCATATCTACACGCCGTTAAAAGACGAAGAAGGCACGTACGGATGCGTCTCCTCTCACTCATGCCAGCAGATGCGTTCACTTCTTCCTTTCACGAAGATAAGCGTCACAAAGGCCATCATCGCAGTCCATGTTTCCCTTCGTCGCCGTTACATGCTGCCAAATGCGGATGCAGGTCATGGTCCCAGGAAACGCTCTGCTAAAAACGATCGCTAAGTTCGCACCGCGCACTATTCGCGACGTGGCCCATTCTGGTGCTCCTGAAATTGACTCTTCCAACACGTCTGTCATGTGGTCCACACGACACTTGAAGTTTCGTTGATTTCGGCCAATGGGCATCGACGTGTAGACGACAACACGGGTGTTGTGGCATTCGGCGGTGATTCCATCCGGGCCATTCGCCGTCTGACGCTATCAAACACAATGCTCTCGACTTCGCTCCGTCGCCTCGGTGGCTATACGCTGCGCCGCGTCAACACGCGCGCTCTGGTACGTTCCCCTTACACCGAAGATGTGAGCTAGTGAAGTGGAGGGCTCACTCGTGGTCTCGACAGTCGAGCAGTTCGTTCGACATCTACACACCGACAGAGGAGCATGGAGCTCTTCGTGAGATGCTGGCCAACTTTGTCAAGACCAAGGTTGAGCCACAGGCACTCGAGCACGACCGCGAGGAGAAGTTCAACATCAATCTGTTCCGCGAGCTCGGTGATCTCGGTCTCCTCGGTATCACGGCGCAGGAGAAGTACGGTGGCTCGGGTATGGATGCTCTCGCCGCTGTGATCGCCCATGAAGAGCTCTCGTCGAGTGACCCTGCATTCTGTTTGTCCTTCCTGGCGCACTCGATGCTGTTTGTGAACAACGTGGCTCGCAATGCCTCGGATGAGCAATGCCAAAAGTACCTCCCAGGCGCATGCTCGGGTGAGAAGATCTGTGGTATGGCTATGAGCGAGCCTTCGGTCGGCACGGATGTGCTCGGCATGCGTACGACCGCGAAGCTTTCGGACTGCGGCAAGTACTACATTCTCAACGGCACCAAGATGTGGATCACCAACGGTGCCCTCAACGACCACGAGCTGGGCGACGCGTTCCTCGTCTACGCGCGCACTGGTAACTCGGGCAAGGCCAAGCAGGACTTTTCTTCGTTCATTGTGGAGAAGGGCTTTGAGGGCTTCTCGCTTGGTCAGCGTATCAAGGATAAGTGTGGTATGCGCGCGTCGAACACTGCTGAGCTTGTGTTTGAGAACTGCAAGGTCCCAGTTGAGAACATCGTTGGCAAGGAGGGTGGTGCTGTGCTCTGCATGATGCGCAACCTCGAGATTGAGCGTGTTACTCTCGCCGCGATGAGCTTGGGTATCGCTCGCCGTTCGATCGAGGTCATGAACAGCTACGCCAAGGAGCGTATGGCGTTCGGTAACCCGCTGAGCCACTACGGTCAGATTCAGAAGAACATCGCCGAGTCCTACGCCGAGTACATGGCCGGTCGTGCTTATGTCTACGACACTGCTCGGTACGTGTCCTTCACATGAGTTCGAGACTCGCAATGACTCTAACAGTTTCTCCTCTTGCTTACAGTAAGCTCAAGCTTGACTCGGTGGGCAACCGTGTCGACACGGACGGTGTCAAGCTCTACTGTGGTGACATGGCCAAGCGTATTGCGGACCGTGCCATTCAGACGCTCGGTGGCTACGGCTACGTTGGCGAGTACAACGTCGAGCGCCTGTGGCGAGACTCCAAGCTGCTTGAGATCGGCGGCGGCACCAACGAGTCGCACCACAAGAACATGGTGCGCGACCTCGCCTCCAAGGACAAGCTCTGAGCTCTCACTAATCTCCAATGATCACTCTCAACCCATCCGATCTCGAGTGTTTCTCTGTCATTCTGAAGCACAGCCACTAGCCGTGGGTTACATCCCCGACCGACCGGCGTCAAATGCAGGCCACGTTCCCGAAACCACCGGGACACGCTCGCCGCCTCTTCAGTGGGCCGTTTCGGGTGCAGGAAGCGCCGTCGCAGCCCTTCTGCGCATATATCGCGCCCTCTGCGATGGGGTCCGCCTCAAGGCCACTTGGTTTGGTCACAGGATACGACGTCATGCACAGAGCGCCCATGATGGTGCCATTCCATCGAGGGCGGCATAACCTGACTTAGTCTGTCTATTGCTGGTCGTCCACTGTCACCTACGTTGGGAGGGGGCGACACCATCACTCTCGGCGCGTTCGTTCTCCCTGATCTCGCGATCTTGGTGCCACTTGCAAGATCCACATTGGTCGAAGTGACGGGTTTTTACGAAAGGCGAGGACGATAACGCACCTTATTTACGCCGTAAAAACAATTCGGCACACTGAGTGCTGGTAAACTATCTGGGTGTCAGATCCCACTTCGCGCCAAGAGTGCGCGCCATCATCAAGTGTCCGAGGTCAAAGATGGAGGTGGATCCCATACTCCACCTCGTAAGACGCAGAAGATCTCGAGCGTTCGATTGAAGCAAACATTCCATGGAGGAGGACCTGCGCAACATGATGGACCTGCCAAGGAAACCTTTCCCCGCCGTCAGTTTCAAACCTTAACATCGAGGTTATGAGAAAGAATTTCCGTGAATTCAAATGCTCCACTAAGGTTTTATATGTTCGGATGACACAGTTGGACAAGGTTTTATTATGTTTGTGCGATGGAAAAGGGAGGAGGGGAGCGCGCGCGTGGGCAGTGTGCGGCTGAAGAGAGGGGAGGGGAAGGGTGGGGGGGGGGGAGGAAGGCGGGAGCGGAGGCCGTTTGGGTTTTTTCTCACCCCCTGAAGCCGTGCGCAGTTCTCAAACGCCAATTTTCCAAAAAATCCGCACAAAACCCCACAGCTGTCTGTGTGGTGTTGGTGTTGTGGGGGAGCGACCAGTCCCAAAAGAAAGGCGTGCGGGGGCCAGCCCCCTTTGCTTCACTTGGGCTTTCGAAGAGCGGAGCGGACGACTGCTCTCTCCCCTCTGGTTTCGTGCTTGGGATCCCCCCTCCGCCTCTTGTTGTGAGGGCAAATCGCGAGTGACCATCACTCTGCTTTCAGTTTGGAATTTGCGACCAACTGCGCGCGCCCTCCCGCCGTCTGCGTCTCGCCGACCGCGGAAGGAAAGGGAAACCAAGACGACGGGCGCGACGACGACGACCTCGACGCCCTCCGCCGCCGGCTCCGCGACGCGCTCGCCCAGCATCCACCCCGTGGCCGCCTCGACCCGCCGCGCCGAGAAGCCCGCGCCGGAGCTGCGCGCCTTCACGACGTCGCCGCAGAAAGAGAGCGACAACCACGCTGACGTGGGGCTCATTGGGCGCAAGCGCAACCGAGCAGACAGTACCGACACGACGCAGGACGCCAAGCGTGCGCTCCTGGACGCGCCTGGGGTCGCCCACCCGACCATGGGCGAGTCGCCACTCGACCAGCCCCACACGACCCCCACCACCACCAATGATGGAGACGCCAAGCAGATGAACGGAAACAGCGAGTGTCCGACGGGGGAAAGCGCCACCACGGATGGGGCTGCCCTGAATAAGACGAGCGAGACGGGACGCGACCACTCACAGCTCAACGGCCACTCACCTGGCAATAAGATCTCGATCCAGGCGGCGCTCGCGGAACTCGTGACGAAGGAGGTGGCTCAGTTTGCACCGTTGCTTATCGGCAAGTACTACGTGCAGGACAAGCGTGCCGTGTGGGCCGGTCGATGGGGCATGACTGAAGCGGCCTTTGGCGAGAATGGCGTCACCAGCGCGTTTGAAATGAAGTCCGATGAGGATGTCTACATACGAACGGGTAGTGATGACGCCCAGACAGCACACCCAGCATTCACCAACGCTCCCTTGGCCAAGTCATCTCGCATGGAGAACCCAAACGTGGATGTTGTGAACCCAGTTTACATTGGCTACGAGTCGGATCCAACCGTGCGATCGGCACTTCCGTTCGACTGCAAGTACAGCGGATTCTTCCAGATCCAAGCTGTCAAGGGCAAGCCTCAGACTGTTACAGAGAAGAGCGTCGAGATCCGATTCGTCCACGATGCCAGCCGACCGTCGCAGTTCTACGTTAGTGGTACAGGTGAGAACCGCTTCGGTGTGTTCACTCTCGTCGGACTGTTGGACAAGGAGACGAGCGAACTCCGATTGTACAAGATCTACAAGCCGAAGGACAAAGAGAAGCGAACCCTCCCGAAACGCACGCGTGCTGCGACCCGTCCAACACTGACCCCAGCGCCACCGAAGCCACAGCCGAAGGCGGTGCCGCCACCGCCACCGATGCCAGCGCCAATTTCAGCGCCGCTTCCGCACATTGTTGCCCCTCGTTCTGCAGTCTCTACACCGATGGGATCCGATTCTTCTCTTAGCCGTGGCCGGTCCGAGCGGAAGCGTGTGATGCCAGCTCATCTTCGTGATGAGAACGTCATCGAACATGATCAAGTGCCTGCATCGCTGAAGAAGTGTCACGCGATTCTGAAGAGCCTGATGGCTAATCCGAAGGCTGGACCCTTCCTTGTCCCTGTCGACCCTGTGGCGCTTGGCATTCCAGATTACTTCAATGTGATCAAGGAGCCGATGGATCTGGGAACGATTCGACAGAACTTGGAAGGTGGCTTTTACGACGACGCGTCAGTATTTATCGACCATGTGCGACTTGTCTTTGACAATGCAATGCTCTACAACGCGGCTCATAGCCAAGTACACATCTTTGCGGCAAAGTTGCTCGACGATTTCGAGAAGCGGATTAAGAATCTCAACGTCAAGCAGTCGAAGCCTCTCGATCGATCATATGGGTCGTATGCCGGCTCCTCTTCCATTATTAAGCTGAAGAGAGAGCGCAAGGGAGAGCCAACACACTCCACAAAGAAGATCAAGGGCGGACGAGGGGCAAAGGGTAACTCGAAGCGTGCCCCTACTGACGACAAGGAGGGCCTTATCATGTCGCTAAAGGAGGACATTGAGCGATTGAAGGCAACTTTAGAACAGCTTCAACCTGCCGTTCGAACCTCTGCTCCGAAGACTTCAAAGGCTGCGTCAAGGTATGCTCTTCGGTCGTATCATTGTTGTCTCATCATATATGTGCTTACCATAATATCTTTCGTAGACCTTTTAAGATGGAGGATTTGACCGAAGAAGAGTTGAACGAGCCAATGACTCAGGCCGAAAAAGCGCGACTCAGCCTTGATATCCGTCAGCTCCCACAGGACAAGATCAATAGAGTACTACAGATCATCGCCGAGTCAGTTCCAGTCTCGAAGCTAACGAACGAGAACGATGAGGTGGAGATTGATATCAACTCGTTCGATACACGATGCTTGAGAATGCTCGAAGGCTATGTGAGGGTGCGTACAACTGCTGGAATGCGGTGGAGGAAGTATGCTAACATGGATATCATGGACAGGAGAATGGCATTGGCCGGAAGAGGAAGAGACCTGCGCCAAAGAAGTCGTCGAAGTCCGCGCCTGTGTCCCATCGTCTGAACTCTGCGAAGGCGGCCGGCGTGAACATCCGCCAGCGTCAGGAACAGCTCAAAAACCAGTTGGCTCTGATTGAAGGCGATGGCGGCGATGTTGCAAGAATTGGAAGCACAACTGGCTTTGCCCCACCGCTTGATATCGAGATGGTGAAGGCGGACGACAGCTCGTCGGATAGTTCATCCAGCTCATCTGATTCATCCGACTCGGACAGTGACAGCGACAGCGAATCCGACTCTGATGGCGGTGCACCTCTCCAAAGGGTGGGTTTATCCGGCGGTGTGCTAAGTTGATGGCCGGCGATTAACGTGCCATCCTCGTCTCACGATATGCAGTCTCCGGTACTTGTCGGCGGTCCAGCACTTTCTCAGATCTCCGCTGAACCCGCAACTGTTCGTGCTGGTGCGTTCACAGCACTGTTTTGATTTTTTAATCTCTCATCTTGCTGACTGAAGGCGTTTGTGTCTTTGCATTAGATACCGCGAAGAAGATTCGTGATGAAGTGACATCCCGTGAGCCATTGAAGGTTGAGAATCGCGGTGCTTGGAGTATGCTTGCTCAGAAGGACACCAGTAACGCCCAGTCACTGGTAACACCTGAAGAGAATCAAACAAGCTCGTTGTGGATGTCCGCTCGCTCCATGGAGCAAATGAAGCAGCAAAAAATTCAACAGAAAGATAAGGAACGCAGTGACGAACTTGAGGCGCAGAGGAAGCGGGAAGCTGAGCAGCGAGAAAAAGAGCGCGAAGAGAGTGAGCGTCGCAAGCATGAGAATGAAGCTGCGCTTCGACTCGCACAAGAAGAGAAGCTGCGTGAAGCTGAGCGTCAGCGGGCTGCCCAAAGAGCTGTTGAGAGAGAAAAGCTACTTCAAGATGAAGACGAGATTGAAGACCACCACGAGCATACACTTACAGAGGACCTGGAGTCGTTCAGTTCCTCGTCCTTCCTGTAAAGTCGTTCCTATGCGGGCTATGTGTGAGTGCCGTGTCAGTGGTGTCGTCCCTCTATCATGAAGATCTGCGCTTATGCGTCGATGTTTCGAAGACGAATTCCCTTCAATCGCGGCAATGTGCGAACGAGTTGCTGGTGTGTACCCGATGTTGCAAGGAGAGACACAAAAGACGATTCATCCCTCAATTATTTAAGGAGTAGACACGGTTTTGAAACCATGAGCTTGTTTTGGTGATGACTGTTGGTGGGATTAGGCCGGAAGCATCTTTGAAGAGGCACTGAGCATGGAAGTCAACTCGCAACAAGTGCAAGAGCTCCACAAGAAGTTCGAGGAACTGAATGACGAGATCTCCCAAGCACTTCAGCGCCAGGAGGATGCAATCGCTGCGACTCCTAATAGAACGGGGAGCATGGGGGGTGGAGCGGCGCCCCGCAAAGACATCATGAAGCTCACAACTCGAGCTATCGACTGGCGTGAGGATGTGAATGCGCTGGCGAAGCACATTGATCTCCAGCTTCAAAACAGTCGAGCACTGCGTACGCGAGAAGCAGAAGTGTTACCACGTGAAGGGGACGCCAAACAGCTGGAAGAAGATGACAGCGCCAAGATGCGATGCCTCCGGTCCGACTTGCGTTTGCTCCAAGAGTTCCGCACTGCATACGCGAACTCCAAGCTCACTGGTCGAGCACCGGCAAGTGATAGCAACGGGAAGGAATTCAACGCCGTGCTGGAGATGATTGACAGCGAAGGCAAGCAACAGAAAGAGCTCGTGGACAAATCGATCAAGGCGGAAAAATCGGGACGCAAGGACGCAACAGCAACCATGTTAGTGCAGCTCTTCGAGGCACGGCGCGAACTAATGGGGAAGATCTCGGAAGATGTGCTGAAAGATCGAAAGGCTCTGGACTATGAAGGTGCGACCGAGTTGGTGGGGTCAGCCACAGGGCTTGGAGGTCTTCGAGACAAGGACATGTTGGCGTCTTGGGATGCTCAGCTGTATGTTCAGCTGGTCCAAGGACTGCTTGATCTCGAGAAAGAGATGAAGGAGCGCTTCAGCGGGAGTGTCCTGACTATTGGTCCAGTCACAGCGCCCGCGCCTCATGACACCACCCCAGTGACGGAGCCCGAAGACACGCAGACGAAAGCGACTAGAAAATCAAGTGTGGTTCTTGATGACCCGAATGGAGCAACTTCCCCATCAAAAGCGTCGGTGGCGTCATTGGATGAAGCCAACTTCGCCCTGCAAAAGCTTCGTCGTGACTACCTGGAGTTGAAGCAGTCCTATGCCAAGGTGAAGATGGCAAACGCACAACTGGAAGATGACCTCTCGCATCTCCAGCGCAAGTATGAAGATGAGAAACGAGCCCATATGAACGAGAAGAAATGGTACGTGCCCAAGATTCAGAAACTCGAAGAGACCGTGCTCACAACCTCCAAGGCGTTCGAAGCGCTCAAATTGAATGTGGAACTACTCACGAATATGTACAAGACATTAAGGCAAACGCTCTTGGCACATGAACTGGAAGAGAACGATCTGAAGCTAGAGCGAGACCGCGTCACGGCACTACTGGCGGAAGAGATCAAGAAAGTCGCTTTGCTGACAAAAGAGAACGTCCGTCGCGAGAAACTCGTCACGATCGCCATGAGTGCGAGACACGAAATGTGCGCCATTGCGAAGGACTGCGAGGCACGCATGGCAGTGCTGATCAAAGAGAAGAATTTGATGGAACAACGAGCGAAGGAACACGCCGATGAGCTGTCTGTCGTCAAACTGCAGCTCGATGGCGCGTACTCGCGCCTTGAGGCGACGGACGACGCCCTCCGACTTGCGAAGCAGATGATCGAGCGGTTGCAACGGGAGATGGAGGTGTGTGTGGAAGCTGCGACGGTCAAAGAGGCCGAGATCCGCAGCATGTACGACAAGGACATGCAGGTCCTCCAGCAACGCTTCGACAAAGCCAAGCGTGAGCTCATGGATGCCATGTCCCAGAACCTCAGTCTCGATGGACGGCTGCGGAAGGCCCAAGAGAAGCTCAATCGCATCACAGGGGACAAGAGTAAGGAGTCTGGGAAGCGCGAGGGCACAACAACCTAAGTTCGGTATGGAATAATACACAGTGGCTGACACTAGATCTCGATATCGCGCTTCTGAGGCACGCGAATGTGACGCATCGTTGAGCCTGGCTGGGAGGGTTTGAACGGAGCCTGCTGACCGTATGGCTTGGGGATGCCCAGGTCCTCGGGGATGTACGCGTTCGGTCGTGGCTCGGCTGTCGTGTACGTGAGTTGGGATGGGAAGTTTTGTGCCTGTTGTGCCACAGCACGTGCTTGCTGCTTTGCGAATCGCTGTTCATCGTCCTTAAGCCGCTGGTTTTGCAGGCGAAGCAGCTGCTGTTCACAGTATACGTTCGGCACGTCTCCTGCTTCGTACCGCCTCCGCGTTTCTTCCACTTCGACCGTGCAGTCGTGCTTCTCCTGCTGCAGCTTCATGGCGGTAGCTTGGTACATCGACAATTCCGACACGACGGCCATCATCTTGCGCGTCGTTTCCTTGATTTTGGTTTGGAAATCGTTCACTTTCTTGGCGAGTTCCAGTGTTTCGTTCCTCCGCTCACTCGCCTGCGCGCGAAGTTTGTTCGACAGTGACGTGACTTCTTCCAGCACCAGTTCCTTCTCCAGCAGCTGCTCTTTCTTCCGGTGATACCGACTCTCCATGAACGCGATCTTGGTCTGCAACTGCTCTTCATCCGGGTCGTCCCCGTCCAGAGCCCGCCATCGTTCCGTGTTCTTGGGGGTCTCCAAGTCACGACACAGTAGCTCCGTGACTTCTTTTTCCTGCTTCAAGTCCTCTTGTAGCTCCAAAATGCGTTGTGCGAGCTGTGGCAAGTGCGGCAACTGGCGTCTCGCATTCTCCAGCTGGCGCTGCAGGTCGTTAAGTTGGATCTTGAGCATGCGGATCTCCTGGTCCTTGCGTGTGAGCCCCACTTCGCCTTCAGCCAGGGCCTTTTCCTGCAGGTTTGCCTTCTCGTACAGAATACACAACTCATCGTTCCGGTCGATGAGCTGCACGCCTGTGGCGTTCCGGGCGTCTACTGCCAGCTCGTACTTCTTCTTGAGCCGCAGCATCTCCTTTTCAGTCGCCGTGATGATGCCGTTGAGCTTGTCGATCTCGACAATCTGCTGCTCCACTGTCTCCTGCTTCTGTCTGTACAGATCGTGCGACTTATTCGTATCGAGTCGAAGCGAGTCACGAGAGCATTGCGCCGTCGCGTGTGCGAGTCGCTCTTTTGCCAGTGCCTTGTCCTTGGCAAGTGACTCGTTCCGCAGTACTTCGACTTCGTTCTGCAGGATCTTGATCTTCTCTTTCATCTCAGCGAGCGCTTGCGAGGATGCCTGGATCAAGTTGACGTACTTGTTTCGTTCATTCTTGACCACATCGTACAGCGCCGAGAACTCCTTCAGGTGATTGTTGGTCTCGTTCCACTTCTTGGCCAAGTCAAAGATCACCAGCTCCTTCATCTTCAGTTCTTGTTGGGTCTGCCGCTCAGCATCTAGTGCTGCCGCCGCCTCGCGGGCTTTCATCTCTCTCTGAGCCGTCAACATTGTGATCAACTTCTTCTGCTTGCTTTCCTCCAACATCCACTGCGCCACTTCGTCCTCCATCGCGGCCACTTTGGCTGCTAGCTCTTCTAACTCGCTGCTCTGCTCCTTCTCACCTTCTTCTTGCTTGAGAAATCGAGCAATGAGCACATCTACTTGCTGCTTCACGTCTCCTTGCTCCTGCACCTTGCGCTTGTTGTCGTTCTTAATGGCGGTGAGCTGATGCTGGGCATCCACGACCTGTGCCTTCAGGTTGGGCAGTAGCCCCTTACTATTGTCGAAGAGCATGATCTTCTTCTTGAGCTCTCGCTTCAGGCGATCGTACTCCTTCTGGTCGCGGGCCACGCGCTCCGCCTCGCGTCTTTCAGACATCTCCAGTGCCTTCTGAGCCATCTCCAGTCTCGTCTTCTCACTCAGCCGCAGTACGTGTGTGTTCTGTTCCTCTCGTAAATGCAGCGTTACGTGGTCGACGTCTCGCTGCCGCTGGTCAATCGTATCGCGGTGAACATCGAGCTTATGCATCAATTCCTTGTGTACGTCCTCGGCTTCTTTGAGCTTGGCGGCCTGTGACTCCAATACCCCGTTCACTTCCACCAGACGCTCTTGGGCCCGGCTGATCTCCTTCTCCAGATTCGCCACCGCCTTCTGCACTACGTCTGCCTGCTTCTCCATACGCTCGGGATCGTTCTGCACTTGGTTTAGGTGCTTCTGCTCGCTCGCCACTGTGTCTTCGAGCTTGGCGTTCTCATGCTTGAGAAACTCGAGTCGCGCCAAGTACTCTTTCCTCCGCTGGTACTCCTTGGCGATCTCACTGTCGATACGTTGGTTCTCCTCTCCGAGCTTCGCGATCTCTTCCGTCAGCTTGCGCACTTCAGGCTCGACCAGCTTGGCATGGGCTTCCAAGATCTCGTCCTTCTGGGCCATCAAGTCGACGTGTTCACGCTGGAGCTCCGTGATCTCGAACGTGAGCACGGCGTCTCGGTCGATACATTCGGCCAGTTCTTTCACAGCACGCTCCTTCTCCTTCTCGACTGAGGTCAGCGCCGCGAGCTCTTCTGCTTTGCGGATCGACTGCTTCTCAACGTGGATCTTCTCCGTCAGTAGCTCCGTGTTGAGCAGTTTGGCCTGCTTCAGCAGTGCCTTCTCGTGCTTGTACGTGTCGAGCACGAAGCCATTGAGCTTCGTGTACTTGTCCTTGTGGAATTGCATCTGCTCTAGCGTCAGCATGTCAGCCTCGAAGTACTGCTCAAGCAGGCGGAATGCATTGGCAAATGACGACGAATTGGCCAGCAGCACGTCGTTCGGCACGCCGTCATCAGCGCCACCGGACGCACGGTCGTCATCACTAGGCACAGCCATGATGCGCGTCTCCTCGCGCTTCTAATGCACAGGCTCTTGTGCTCGTAGCAGTCGTACTGATGCCGCTACAGCGTCCGCTCTTTTGAGTGCATCTCATCCGTTTCATCTCCATTTACCTTCTGTGACGTGTGGGAATCAGTCGCTGTACTACGTGTGGTGATTTAGTATCTCATGCTTCACTATTTCAGCTTGAATGTGCTCTCCCACCCAACCGTCGGGTTTTTGAGAATATTACCTCGATATAGTGTCTTAAGATGTCACTAAACTGTACCTGACTGCCCACTTCGATCATTTAAATTGCGGCGCAAAATGGAGGCGTCAACGGCGACGTCTTCGGTGCGCGCGTGCTCCTCTGGGAGATCTCCACGCAAACTCCTGCTGGCTGTGCTGCTGTGCATGTGCCTCTCCTCAGTGTGCGCGCAAGTAGAGGGTGTGAATGCGTCTCCGAACGGAGAAAATGCCGCGAAACCTGCGACCACCAACCGGCGCAAGTCTCCTGGTACGTGCACCACTGGTCTGGTTCTATCCATCACCGCGTACTGACAGCATCTCTGCTAGCCAAAGTGAAGCAGACCAAGACCAAGAATTCGCAGTACGTGCAGATGACGAGGGGAACGTGGTTGGATGAGGGACAGCGCGCCGTGGGCAAGCTCACGCAGTGGGAAGACTCGGCGACATTCAGTTTCTTGGAGAATGCGACGCTGCGCATTCGCGTGGACCCGCCCAACAGCTCCATGCAGCACTTTCTCATCCGCAAGTTTGGACAGACGCCCGAGGCTCAGCTGGTCCATGACTATGCAGTGGCTGGACTTGCGTACCTGCAGGACTACGCGTGGCCGCTGCGCTTGTTCTTCTGGGCCTGGACTGAGCTTCGTGTGTACGTCAAGGGCGCTGATGTCAAGCAGCTGCGCTTTTCGTACGCTCGGTACGTCGAAGGCATCGTGATTCTTCGCTGACAGGGTGCACTCACATCAGTATTCCCCCAGTACACCCGGTGCCGTGTGTCGTGGTCTCCAGTTCCTTGCCGAAGCCTCGAATGATCTCACCGAGTATGTTGCTCCTGCCGTCGTGTCTGGTCTCCAAACTGTCCTCCATGGCTTCGGTACGTCACTATTAACATCGAGTGGACTTTCATTTCTGATGATCTCACCATCTTGGACACAGCATGGGCTCTGTGTGAGAACTGCGTCGAAGGCTGCCCACTCGAATGCAAGGACATTGGTTCGAACCCTCAGATGTGCGTGTTGGAGCTGAGTCCATACCACGCACCGTCTGTGACTGTCGCTCAACCATCCAAGCCGTTTCTCGCCACCACGCCGCCAGTCTTCTCGTTCTCAGTTACGTTCTACACGTACCTCTCGTCGATGTACGTGCAGAACTTCTTCCTCGGTATGCTCCTCTTCCACTCGGCCCAGCGACTCTCTCGCTCTCGCACGTTCCACTACTGTCTCGGTGTTGCTGTTGGAGTCACGTTCTCGGTCGTTCTGGCGCTGTACTTCGTGTCACGTCAAACGAAGTCGGCCTCACGGATGATCCCCGGTATGCAACTGCTGCAGAGCCTCGGGTCCATGGTGTCGTTCTTCGCTCCTGTGACGATCTACGTCGTCCTCCCCAAGGTGTACCAGTTCGCTGGCTGGGCGCTTAGCTACCTGTTGGACTTCTGGGCGGCTGAAGAAGTGTTGGGCATTCCTCACTTGGGTAAGATCTACTTCCTCACATTCGGGTTTGTTGGTTTCTTCCTTGTGTGGTGGAATCAGTGGGGCGCATCGCCCAAGAGCGAAGAGGAGCAAGACGCAGAGGAGATTGAGGAGATCGGATATCTGGAAGAGGAGATGCCACTGACGACGACGCAGTCAGCACTAGCGCGTCTCCTTCAGCTCATGGGATTGATGCTTTTGTTTGAGAGCACGTCGTCGACCGAAGCCTCGTTGCTCGTCGTGCTGCTTGCGATGCTGACGGGTTTGTTTGAGTACTTGGGCACGACTGCGTACTTTTGGTATCATTACGAAGCGCCGGGCCGCCACACGAAGCTCATTTCCAAGAAGGAGTTTGAAGCCCAGGGCAAGACAGAGACGGAGAAGGCGCTAAAGGCGTTGCAGGAGTACCTGATGAAGAACCCGGACGAGCTCGAGCGTGTGAAGGAGGAGAACGAGATCCGGCTGCGTCGCTTCGCCAAGGGCAGAGATCACATGGAAGTAAGCTCACGGGATCCACCAGGACTCAAGCCCAAGCCCAAGAGCTCGAGCTGGTTCTGTGCAGTGCAGTAGATGGGGACCTAGAGTAGAAAGTCAAGGGAGAAAATGAAAATGGAGAATTTTGTGCATTGCCAGTGCCCTAGTCGAAGGCGCCTTCGCGCTTCTTCTTCTGCTCCTGCTCGATAGCATCATATTTGGCGGCGCGTGCGATAAATAGAACCATCTCGATGAACATCATGCCGATGGCGGCGCCCAGACCGGCGATCACGCGCTTGATGCCACATCACGATAGTCAGCATGGCATATTTTCCCTCTATCATGCATTGATCTCACGTACCACAGTCTCGTTGTCTGTGAGCGAACGTGACACGATGTAGATGACAACAAACGCCACAACACGCGAGACGATCATGTTGGCGCCGATAGACAAGTGCTGGCGCACGGACGT
>KE464127.1:19088-32641 GCA_000387445.2 Pythium aphanidermatum DAOM BR444 | reverse complement strand
GTTAGAATCCGCATGCTCATTGAGGTAGCGCTGCAAACGTTTCAAGCCAACAAGTCCAGTCGCCTTGTCGCAAAGCGCTGGATCAACGAACTCATGGCAGTGGTGATCATCACAAATTGCTGGTTCTCTCTTGTTGTCGAAGCCCTCATGAGAAACCAGCCACCACAACTTGTCCGGGTTGTGCGTCTCGTTGTGGATTCCATGCTTGATATTGCCTACTGCGTGGTCATTCCGCTTTCCATCTTCTATCCATACTACCGCGATTTTATTGGTGGTGCCAGCAACTTCCCCACCGTTTTCTACTACACCGATGCTTGGTATGCAAACGCGATCTCAGAGTGGCGGCAGATCCTGATGACGTCATGGACCGACTGCATCTCAAAACTAGTCGCGGCGCTCACCATGCTTTACCGTATGTTCGTCGTTGATAGTGCGATTACCAGGGCCGAACGGCACTTTCGTTTCCACACAAAAGAGGGCGAAAACCTTGAGAATAAGCGCCATATCCACACTCGACTCACTAGGATCCTTGACATAGCACTACTCATATGGGGCCTGGTTGTTGTCGGGATGTATGTTCACGCAACGACGGTTGCCAATCAAGTCACCAAAGTCGACTGCATGCTTGAAATGCGGCCCTGGGGTTCAACAAAGTACAGTTGTGCCGCCTTGGAGATCGACTGCCGTGTACCAAGGCACACCAGGCGACCGAGCGACACTTCAAGAGGCCATTGAGAGAACAGATCCATTTAGCGTTCAAGTGTTCATCATCTCTAACTGTCCAAGCCTCGAGGTGCCTTCAGGAATCCAAAAGTTCTCCAACTTGCTTACACTAAAAGTGTACAATTCGACCATAGTGTCTTGGGCAGAAGACGCCGCCTTACGCACGTCATTACACCCCACACTCGGCCAAATATTACTGCCACGGGTGAACATGAGCGAGATACCTGTCGGTATGTTGGCCGACGACTTCCCTCGCTCTGTGTGGGACGTAGAGATCTCGCGATCAAATCTCTCGACAGTCCCGAGCCAAATTATGAATGCATGGCAAGGAGCGCGTATTGTTTTGTGGGATGGTAATCGCCAACTCACGCAGATACCCGACCCTATCCTTGCGTTACCCAGCCTCTGGCTTCTCTCTATGCCCTCTAATGGCATTAAGCACATACGGGACGACGCATTCGAGAACAGCTCAGTTCAACTTGTGTTCCTGGGTGACAATCCGCTCGATAAACTTCCTTCGTCAATGCGCCAGCTGGTTTTGCTTAGCATCAGTGATTCAGGAATCACTGAATTGCCAGTTGCATGGAATGACAACCGATGGGTGGGGCTTCTTCCGTTATCTGTCGCTGCTGGGGGCAGTCCAGTATGCTCGAAAGAAAACGTCACGATTCCGGGAGGTGTGTTCTTGGACTGTGTGCCTATTCCAGTCGACTCGCTCGGGTACCCGATCCAAGAGGAAGACCAATGGCGAGAGCGCCCAACTTTAACGATGGCCTGAAGAGAGAATTAAATTTTGTCAGAAATGGATAAGGGTGTTTCCTTTCTTTCGCGGTCGCTCCGCTCCCCAGAAAATCACCCCATAGAACGCCGTTCAAATTTTGTAGGGGGTCGATATATACTATCCTGGTAGTATAATGCTTGTTGCTTGCAAACATAAAGTGATGCTTCACATTGAGCGCCACGCATCTTCGTCCTCGATAGGGTAACCAAATGATCTCGGAGTGACAGGGCCGCAGTCGATAACGAAAGTACTTGGAATCATAATGTCTCCATTATGGGTCCGAAGACCTTCGCATAAAGGTGTTCCTCCGGCTCTGATATACTTTGCGGCACCAGTCCCAATGGCCCTCTCTCTACTCCATGATGATGGAAGCTCTGCTACTTTCGTTCCGCTCATGCCAATCGCCATACATTGTGACGCCGAGGTCGGTAACCGTACAAGAGGGTTAGCATCGATGATCAACTGCACTATAAGTGTGCCATCGAAAGCGTTGTCGTTAACGGCATTGATGCTGTTTCTATTCACCACAAGAACACGAAGTTGAGGAAGTCGTAGTGCAGCACTGGGGATCTCCGTCATCTGCGGATTTCTCTCCATGACGAAGAGTACCACATTCTTCCAAGCATATACAACCTCTTGTGGTAATGTCGTAAGATTGGACGCCGACAACTCGATATCCCAAACCGAGGTTGGGAAGTCATCAGCTAATAGTCCGACAGGGATGGTGCTCATATTAACCCGGGGAAAAAGCAAAAGACCAAGTTGCGTATGCGATTTTTCCGTCAAAGCAGCGTCCAGTCCCCATGAAGCGATAGTCGAGTTGTAGATTTTGAATGTGCGAAGGTAACCAAGCTGCTGAAGAACTGGAGGTATGTCAAGGCCTGGACAATGCGACAACACTAGAACTTGAACATAATCTGCGTCAACTTGTTCGATTGCAGTCTGCAGAACGGACCGCTGGCCACTTGTGCCGTGATCCCAGCAATTAACTTCGAGCACTGCGCAAGTGTACTTTAGCGTACCCCATGGACGCATTTCTAGAAGGCACTTCACATTGGGAATCTGGCTTGTCACCACCGCCGTTTGGATGTACAGAGCGGTCACCACAACTCCCCACAAGAACATAGTAGCATCAAGGAGACGGCGAAGACAAAGTTGTGACGGAGGGACTGTCTTGTCGTCACTGGTTTTGGAGTAGCCTTGGTCATACTGAATCTTCGCGCGTACAAGCACACGGTCAACTACGTGCATCCGGTAGAGCATACTAAATGCAGCAAAGCACTTGGATATACAGTCGGGCCATGAAATCATGAGTATCTGGCGCACCTCGGATACCATGTTTGCATACCACGTGTCGATATAGTAGTTGATGAGCGGGACCCCAGGGACCATACTTGTATACAACAGATAGTGCGGAACGAAAATTGAGAGGGGGATCACGATGCAATAGGCCACATCCAGCACCGAATCCACCACCAACCTCGCAATGCGCACTACTGCTGGCGGATATTTGCTTAATATCGCCTGAATGAGTAATGAGAACCAACAATTCGTAATGAGAATCAAGGCCATGAGCTCGTTGATCCAACGTTTTGCCACGAGTTGGCTCGTCTTCTTGGCTTGAAAGGTCTGCATAGCAATCTCGACCAACATGCGAACTTTGGTGATTTCCAGAATATATCGATCGATCCATGTCAATATTCGAGTACGCCTCAGCTGTATCGAAGAGGATGGAATCATTCCTGTTGTTGGGGCGACTGGCACAAAAGCAACTGTCGACGATTTTCTTTGAAACCACGGTCTGATCATCCTCAAGCACAGTAGACCATGTCCAATACTTGTAGTACAAAAAACGACAATAGTCAGGTAATAGAACTCGAAGATTGGCGGGATAATTGACTGGATGAGGTCTCGGAGCCCCTCAGTTGAGCGCAAATACAGATTGAACGCCACAACACCGACCATGAATGCGCCTGCCACTGCATTCGTCAGCACGAGCCACACGCGGCACACAGTCAAGCCAAGCCGCAGACGTCCCAGTGTACGAACACTCAGTGACCTCCTCTTCATGATGTTTAAGCAACGTTGTACTCGTGCCTTGAGCAACGTTCAGCAGGTCCCTCACTATTCTCGGAGCTCTTCCATATCAGATGATATTGTGCACTCATATCATTTTGTGGACTTCTACCTGTGGCCCACATTATTCTTATTGTATCTTTCGCGTCCTTTCGCGGGCCTTCCACCGATTCGAATACCAGTCGCCGATTTGCTTTCCTCCTACGATATGCAGCGCTTGTCCTTGGTGCTTCATGCAGCCATATGCGCCTCCTATGTTGCTCTGATCCTCTTGGTGCCTTCAAGTGCGCAGCAACCCACGGTGGCTCGCTGCCCAGGCTCACCCAACCAGTGCTCACTGCATGGCTCGTGTGTGCTCAATCGCATGGGCGAGCATGTGTGTAATTGCCAGTGGGGCTACGACGGCAGTGACTGTTCCAAACGTACGGTGTATCTTGGCACCCGTTGATGTTAATCTTGATCATAATGAGAGTTTGAACTGCTTCTCTAGGAATGTGTCCCCATGGCGTCGATCCAACGTCGCCACTTCAAGGAGAGCGAAAGCTTCGACTGGTAGTCTCAGCACCCATACTCGAGGCTGTCACTGCTTCTGGATCGTCGCAGTATTCGCTCCAAGGCAAATTCCTACTGACATTCCACGCACACTCTGTCGAGTTTGAGACTCCTCTACTTGAGATGACCAACGAGGCGTGCACGAAGGTGTTCGGTCGCTTCCAGAATCTTGCTGATGTTGTACGTTCCTTTGATCGTCATTTCGCATCCAATTCACTGGCTCAATATGAACGTATGGTGTAGTCTTGCGAGCAAAAATCGCTTCATCCACCGGCCTCGGCAATGTACGAAATCACGATTCACCGGTTTCCAATCTACCCGATCATGAACAACCTCTACCAACACGATGGCAACCCGTCGATAAATGACTTCTGGTGCGACGCCAAAGACGTCAAGATTCTGAAAAATGGAGCTGCAATGAATGTCGGTTCGGATGCTGTGCAATGCACCTTCGAGAGTATTGAGGATGAAGGAATCAAACCGTATACACCCTGTAGCAACCATGGCCTGTGCAACGACAAGACTGGTGTGTGTACTTGTAACGTGGGGTATTACGGTGACAATTGCGCCAACAACGTGGATGAAGAAGACATCCTGGTGGCCCCATCGAGGGGTCCGTTCTTTCAGGGTAATGTCCTGCGAATCTCAGCTGAGCGCGAGAAGTCGACAGACTTTAATCTTATCAAGGCCGACATCACCGGAAAAACTGTGTTTACGATGAACGGGGACGGTGATACTGTGTTTCATGATGGATCGGTGTTTATCAAATCCGGTGACTTGAATCTGCAAGGTGGTCAACTACGTGTCAGCAGTGGCAGTAGTGTCGTAATGGAAGGTGCAGACCTCACAATGAGCAACGGGCAAGTTTATCTACACACAAGCGACGAAGCCAACTCGGGCGTTCGAGCTAATGCACCTTTGCTGCGGCTTGATATCAAGAGTTCAGCTTTGATGGGTCCTGAGTTCATCCGCTTGTTGAAAAATGAAAGGGTTTTGATGCGTGTCACTAGTTCCGGAACTGTTGTTGTTCAAGAAGGCGGAATCGAAGTACTAAACGGAGGGATAAAAGTGCAACACGGTGGTGTACAAGTCATCTCCGATGGTGTTCACGTCCTTCAAGGGGGAGTTGAGGTTGTAAGTGACGACGTCACTGTCCGGCATGGAGATGTCAAGCTTTTCGATGGCTCTTTGGTCGTTGAATCGTCGAAATTAGTCCAACCAGCGGCAAAAATCATCAGCAAGGCCAACGGCTTGCATATACAGAGCTCATCAGAGTCCTCCACGTTGATTTCAGGATCGATAATCGATCAAGGATCACCGTCTTTTGAGGTGTTAGCTTCAGGGGAGACTCGCATTCATAGCGGAGGGCTCAAAGTTTCTTCTGGTGGTGTTGAAATAGCATCTGGAGGACAGATAATTCACTCTGGTGGACTCAGTATCAAGAGTGGGGGTGTAATTGTCGAAAATGGTGCTCTGACGACACGTGACGGCTTTCATATTGAAGATGGTGGGTTAAGCATCAGCACCAAGCGCATAAATGGCGCCGTTCTGTCTCTCTCGTCTAGTCATAAACACTACGCGGGAAGTATGATCGAGCTTTCCGTGAACCAGAGTACACACACGGATCCACCATTCCGATTAATTGATGCCGTAACTGCTGACATCAACGGAGGCATTCCTGACAGCATCTTTACAGTTGAGAGTGACGGAAGTCTCACTACAAAAGGCGACATCAAAACACAGCAGAACGGGCGAATCATATCTGGTGGAGCGCTTGTATCACAGGCACAGGTTGTGTTCTCACATATCAAGCTTCTTGCTGGAGACGCGATCAGCATCCCAAGCTCCCACAGCTATGTCAAAATCACCAGCGATGGCGCAACAACACAAAATCGGGTGTCATTGGATTCTTCTGCCGCTTATGCTGGCCAACTCTTGGTTATTCAGAACGAGGACTGAGGAGCCATTGGATGGTGATGTCTCAGTCAAGCCTTCGTCGGCTGCCATTTTTGTGTTCGATGGAGAGGCCTGGCGAGCGCTAACTGCTGCATCGTTCGATACTTCCGTGATCACAGGAGTCAAGAGCTTCGATGCAGCTAATGACTTGAACTTCGGCGAAATCAAACTCACCGTGCACAATCTGCAGGTGACAAGTCAGAAGTCGGGATTGGTTGCCATTTACGGAAAAGGTGGCGAGTTAACGCAAGACGATCAGCTGAAGTTCGACGCTACCACTGGGTTGCTCACAGCCGAACATCTCGAGTCACGCAGTATCAAGGGTAAGATCGACATGACACAGAGTGAACTAAGAGGCGTTGAAATTGTCGGCGGCCACATCAGCAATGTGAACATGACGGATATCGAAATGGTCGAGGTGAGCGGCGAGCTTTTCGTCGAAGATCAAGCTTTCTTTGGATCGGGTATCACTGTAGACGGCCAAGTGATGGGGTCGGGCGCTTACATCGACGCCTCCGATGAGCGCTTCAAGACGGATTTGGAACCGATCGATGGGATGAAGGCAATGAAGGTGGTAAAGCAGCTTCAGGGTGTCGAGTACGCATACAAAATAAGCGAATTCCCGACCAAGAAATTTTCATCACGGAGAGAGATTGGGTTTGTGGCTCAACGTGTCGAAGAGATTCTTCCAGAAGTTGTGGAGACCGATGATGATGGGTTCAAATATGTAGCATATGCGCGAATGGTCCCCGTGTTGGTTGAGGCGATGAAGCAGCAGATGACGGAGAAGCAAGAGCTTGATCAAAAGCTGTTGAAGATGGAGGCCGAGATCCAGGAGCTTCGGCGCATGCTGGTGAGAAATGAGTAAAGTGATGTCGTGCATATACTTGAAATTCAACCACTTGAACCAAATATTTCGCCCTCTTCCAAACGAGGCGTGCAACCGCTCTCGCTCTTATCCAATTCAACCGAGTTGATAATTCCATGTGCTCGGAAATGATTCTCACGCATGGCACTGCACTGGTATCTATGTATGATCGCCACTCGAATACAGCTTCGCACTGGAACCCTGAGTTACGACGCTACGCCTGTCGTTATCGCCTCCATGATTCGCTGCCTGCATATCAATGTCAAGGCCACTCAACTGTAGCGACGTGGCTCGTGCCGACACAACCACGACACCCTTGTCACCTCAAATAAAGCGCATCCTTCACACTCGGAAGCCTTTCATCTCCCATACTGCTCTTCCCATGATCACGATCTCCATCACCCCTCATCATCCTCATGCTCTTGTGTTGTCCCTCCCCCCACTGCCCTGACCATCATTCTGCACCTCGTTATTTACGGATGCAGTGTATCGTTAAATACGTGTGTTGGAATCCGTATGATTCGAAAGTCGCTGAGTTGTGACAGTTGACGGCGAAGAAGCCGGCGACACGGCGAAGAAGCCGCAGAAGCAGAAGAACCAGCCACCAAAATGACGCAGCGCAGCGCCCAGGAGCTCGCCGAGAGCGTGCTCTCGCTCTACGACGTGAGCACGCACTCGGACGAGACCATCGCCCGCCTCTACCACGCCGATGCCGTCTTCACAGACCCACTCGTGCAGGTGCATGGCATCCAAGACATCCAGGCGCAGTTCCGTGTGCTGGGCAAGTTTATCAAGAGTTCCAAGGCCACACTCGTGCGTGGCTCGATGGCCGGCTCGTCCGTGCTCACGATCGATAGCTCCATGGTCTTCCGTCTTAAGCCATTCCCTAGTTGGATCAAGGTCACGCTCCGTGTCTTCAGTGTGATCGAGCTCAAGGGCGGCAAGATTGCCACGCACACGGACCACTACGACTTCTACTCGGTGCTCGCGAATGTGCCGTTTGTGTCGTTCTTTTACAACCAGTGGCGCCCCATGTTTGGCAATGCAAGTTCGTTTATGATCCGGAAGCTACTCGCTCCACAGCCAACCGCCCCGGCCGCCCTAACGGCAGCGCAAACGAAAGCGACAACAAACGGCACGACGTCCATGAACGGCAAGAAAACAGCAGCCGCTGTTGCTGTCCAGTAAGCGATAGCCGACAAACCCCCCTGCGTCTTGACCATTATTTTCTTTATGTGAACGCCCCACTGAACGACAAGCTCAGTGGAAAGCTGACAGAAAGATGTAGGGAGATGATGAATGCAGCTCTGAACAATTGATATATTTGTTGAGTATCGGATGTCCTGCCTACCGCTTTCGCATTGACGAGCTCGTCGGGTCAAACGTAAAGTTATCGAATGTCGTACTGAGCACCATGGACTGATGAGTGCAGACACTGTCCACGACCGGTTCCGACGTGAACTCGGCGTCGAAGTTGCCAACATCGAGCTCGTTCTGCACAACTGGCTTCCATGGTGGTTGCACCTCACGGCGCATGAGCTTGTCCCAATCGATGGGGGCAAAGAACGGGTGAGCACGAATTTCGTGGGCACCGCGGGATCCAAGACGCTGCAATGGATTGAACTCGAGCAGCCCGTTGATCAGCGACGCTGCATCCTCTGGCATAGCAGGAGGCATAATCTCCTTGATGATACCCGGCGTGACGATGTTTCGCATCATGACCTCACGATTGTCGTCGAAAAACGGGTGCTGGCCCGTGAGCATCTCGTACAGAAACACACCCAGCGACCACCAATCTACCGCAAAGCCGTATTCTTCATCGCCACGACCTCAGGAGCTAAGTACTCCGGACTGCCAACAAGGGTCTGAGCACCGTCGTCTGAAACGACGTTCAGCTTGGACAGGCCGAAGTCGGTGATGCGCAGGTGACCAGTGGCTTCCAGAAGGATATTCTCAGGCTTGAGATCACGGTACGCGACCTTGAGGCGATGTAAGTGTTCCAGACCGAGCACCAGCTCAGCAGCGTAAAACCTGGAGAGATCGAAGGAAAAACCGGCATCTGACATGTGGTGAAACAGCTCACCACCACTGCAGTAGTCAGTGACGAGATACAGCTTGTCCTTGGTCTGGAACGAGAATCGCAGACGCGCGATGAAAGGATGGTCGATTTCTTCGAGGATCAGTCGCTCGGTCTTGATATGTTCCTCGAGACCGTGACGCACGACGTTCTTCTTTCGGAGGACTTTCATCGCGTAGATCACATGTGTATCGACTTTTCGAACCAAGAAGACCTTGCCGATTGAGCCCTTACCGATCACCTTAATGAGATCGAAGTCACTCACAGAAACGGTCGCACTGGTGCCACTTCCGTTACTCAGTATGGACGCTCGCAGCGCCTGTGGACCCAATGAGTCTCTCCGTGCACTCTTACTTCGAGGATTTTCTGGCATAGAACTCATCCTGCGTCCTTGCTTCGTCGGTTTAATGGACTCGAGTCGACTTCGAATTTTGCTTCCGAACAAAGATCTCGACTTCGACACCGACTCGGCGATGAACTGTGGCGCCGTGCAGCTACGTTCTCGGACGGCAACGAAATACTTGAACGTCGTTTCTTGGCACAAACTGATCGTGCGAGCCTTATTGCTGCTTCCTTTTCGTGAGAGTGACGGGTCTGCAGACGCCGAAAGATCACCCACAGACAAGCAGTTGCATGATAGCTGTTCTTCTGCTTGTGGGATGTGACTCCCCATCGCGATCTGCGAATCAGCCTTGAAATTGATCGCACGCTGCCGCAAGAACTGTCCAACGAGCGGCGATGTGCTGTTCGGATCAATCCGATACGCCCCCTCAGCGAAGACTACAGCCTTCAACTTCTGCACAACTTGGGCTTCGCGGTTCTGAAGGAGAGTCGTCACAAGCTTTGCGCCGAATGAGTAAGCCAGAATGTATACGTTGCGAGCACTCGAGCGGCTGATGACATTATCCCACACGTACAATGTGTGTTCATCAGGGGACGAGTTGTGACGGATCTGAATCAAGTCGCCATCGACAGTCACGCTGTTTGTGAACGGATTGAGCACCGCGACCGCAAACCCGTTGCTCTGTGCACGTCGGAAGACAGGAAGCATCGATCCCAGTTCCAATCCCTCCTGGATCAATAAGTCGCGACTCCAGATACCAGGCTGTACTCCTCGTCCTCCGTTGATCACGATGAGTAGGTCATCATTTGCCTTCCAATCCGACGTCAGAAAGACACTGGATCGCGCTTCCTTGGCCTCATCTGGACGCGGATCCAGAGGCAAATGCGCCTGCTTGAAGCTCAGCTCTGCAAGCATCTCCATTTGGATGTGGAAAATCGCAGCCTTGACGATCTCATCGATCTCTCCGGCGCGGCGTTCGTCGCTCATGATCTCATGCACAGCCTGGTTCGTCGCACAGTGACGCAGGGTTCCTGCATCATCGAAGTAGTAGCTTAGCTCCTCTAGAGATTCAAGCTGATCGGTTGTTGCGATCGACGCTCGCTCGCTACGGCTGTTCCCATTCGAGCTCGAAGTGGCACCATTTGAGTCGGGCACTGGGAGACCGTGCTTGCGCAGAATCGCCTCGAAATCACTCGAGTTCATGCAGAGAATGTACTGCTTGCCGTCCTCAAAGGCCGTCGGTTCCTGGACGTGCTCCAGCGAGCTGGCATTGAGGATACGGCAGCTCTCGAGCATACCGGCTGGTCGCTGATCCGGTTCCATGTCATCATCGTAGCATGCCTGAAAGAAGACAGCGATTCCTCGTAAGAATCCTACCGCCACGATAAACCTGACCACCTACGCACCATGACGAACTCGTTGACCGTGACGTTCCACGGCTCTCCTGGCAGCGCGAACGCCATGACAGGCGCGCTCATGTGGAGCTGCTGATTCACCATCTTGGCGAGCTGAACGAAGACTCGTCGCGTGGCCATTTTCAAGCGTGAGAAGACCGCGTTTGGCCGACGCCTGCACCTCTGTCTCCCCCTCGGCTCTCTGTACGTCGCGTCGCGTGCTCGTGCGGTCGAAGCGCGGCAGGCGAGGTGGAGCGGTGCGACTTCGTTCTGCGAGGAGCTCCCCCTACTGCCGGCTCGGCAACAGCTGAATCATCAGCGCAACAGCACACCCATGCCTTCAGGTTGCGCGAAGGTTGCGTGAAGAAAAGTTGACGCGTAAAAAACTGGGCGGTAAGATGGAAATTTTCGTCAACAGATAGGAACCGTTGGGGTATGGTTTGTAACTTTCTCGGGGCCATGTGGAAGCGACAAGCAGCTCACGTGAGGCTACTTGGACAAGATGGTGGCCCAGCTCCCGGCCAAGCTCATGCTGCGCGGCGCTCGCCGACTCGTGGCTGCTGCTGCGGCAGCTCGCCCACGCATGCATGCTCCTCCAGTTGCAGACGCTGTGCGCAGTGTACACGCCGATGCGGTTAAAAGCGCGCACGTCGCTGGTGAGCCAGCCAAGCGCGTGATGTATGACACGCACTCGCCGACATCGCCAACGCAAAAGATCTTGCTCTCATTTGTATCGGCATTCACGGTGTTGTCTAACCCGGAGCGAGCAGATATGCTTGCTACCCTGGGTGAAGTGACCGGCCGAGAGGCTTTGCAGCGTGTCCACGAACGCATGTGCTCTGACCCGGTTGGCATGCGCATCCTCGTGGAGAAGCCGAGCATTCGCAGCGACCAGATCGACATCGAATACCTTCGCTCACTTCCCAAAGACACCTTCGGTTATGCATACTCGCAGTTCATGGACTCGCATGGGTACGGAACCGCACACGCATGGATATCTCCATGCTTGAATCGTCTTGACTCCTCGTCATTCCTAGGTTTGAAGCCGATGGACGTGCTTATGTCAAGTTCGTGGATGACCCCGAGCTTGCTTACGTCATGCGTCGCTACCGCGAGCTTCATGACTTTTGGCACACGCTCTTCGGGCTTCCACCGACCGTGTTTGGGGAGATCATCCTCAAGTATGTCGAGCTGGTCCAGACTGGCTTGCCTGTTTGTGCACTCAGCGGCTTCGTTGGTCCACTGCGACTGACATCCGGTACGTCTTCACACACTGTCAATGCGTGTGAATCCATCATTAAAGTATGCGTGTTCCTCATTCAGACGAGCGCAAGCGACTTGTGAGCGAGTACATCCCTTGGGCGCATCGCGCCGGACGCGATGCGCACTTCCTCATGAATGTGTACTACGAGAAGGAGTTCGAGACTCCGCTTGCCGAGCTGCGCGAGCGCCTGCGCATTGAAGTGGCTCCGCCCGTCTGAACGTGCTCGCCTGCGCACTGCACTCACCTATCAAACCTCATTCTGTAACCACACATCAATGCACAGTCATTTCGGCTTTGTGTACACATGCGACGGTGTCTCTCTGCATACTCCATGACAGTCATCATTCTGGTTCAAGGACATGTGACAGCGCAACTTCAAGTGGCCCACACAATAGCGAAATGGAGGAGCCGAAGAAGAAAAAACAACGATTGGCAAAAGCTGACGACAGCCGTGGGAACTTCCGCCGATGGGGCTGTCGACATGGAGGTTGATCCAACATGGGTGTGGAATCTTTTCTTCGGATCGCTTTGATCCATCGTGGTTCACCAGTCTTCAACCGGAGATGACTTGTGGCTCCAGCACGACTGAATCCACAAGGACCAGAGAGCAGGCTCGTCTGAACCTCAACAGACGCGTCCTGTCACACGACACAATGCAGTTGGTGACAATCGGATTCATTTGTATAGAGTACTCGTCACTTACTAATTATGAGAGCCCCTTTCAGATATCTAAGACTTTTCTGTATTGATACAAATATAGAATAAATGTAATAAAAGAGGTTACTTCGCTCTGCTCGTTTTTGAAGTTGGCTAGCACCACTCCAAAAAAACAGGTCGGAATGTTGGTCGCTCCGTCCAGTTTTCTTCCAACATTTCCAAGCGAGCGAAGCCATCGATCAACTCTCAACTCGAAGCAATCAACCGCAGCGATTGCGCGATAGCTGCGCTCCTCCTTTCGGTACAGTACGCACGGGTGCCCCATCACACTTTGGGGACCAGGGCTGTTGTTGACCCACCCCAAGCGCCGCGCACTCGTGTGGTCGAAGCACCGCTCCCCTCCACTGCACCACAGTGCTCTGGTCATCGCGCCGCGTCGCCCGTGGCACTCGAGCACCACAAAGAAACTCTCACGCACGTGGTTCCCATTGCATGCTCAACAGTGCACGTGGCCGATTGACGCCATTTTTGGATAGTGTCATCCATCGCCATCCAGAGTTATCCAGCAATATCAACCCTGTGCCACGTTTCATACCATCACTCCTGTTTCCCCTCCACACCCCCACCTAGTTAGTCAAAGGAAACCCCGACGCATTGAAGGCACGACACCAAGATGAACGAAGTGCCGGCACTGCTGCTCATCATGGGCATCTGGTTCGGCATGGTGGGGCTCTGCTTCCTGGCGTATCGCTCGGGGCGGAAGCGCCATGAGGAGCTGGCGCTGCATGCGCCACTGCATCCAGAGTACGTGACTGACTGCCCTCTGAGGTATAGAAACACAAGGGCGAGGCTAATGGGGGTG
>KE464127.1:7575-19068 GCA_000387445.2 Pythium aphanidermatum DAOM BR444 | reverse complement strand
AGTGCATCGCATGGATGCGGCGCTGAGCCAAGCGGAGGAGGGATTCAATGAATGCTCAGGCTGCGGCTTCCAGAATTTCAAGCGCTCGATCTTCTGTCAACTGTGTGGCGAGACGATTGATTCCCCGCTGCGTGATCCGATCGAAAGTAAGAAGTCCAAGAAAGGTCGTGGCAGCAGCACGACGACAGCGCTGAGCTCGCCACGCAGTGAGATAGTGTCGGTGACGAATGTCGCGAGGCAACATCGCGCGAAGAAGCGCCGCGAATGGGTACGAGAGCTGAACTCAGGAGGCGATTTTGTATGGCGACGAGAAGCACAGGTAGAGCAGGACGAGCCTGTTGCTCTCTTCCCTAGTTACGTGTTGCGCTTCATTCCGACAGACGTAATTACGGCTGGAATCGATGCGGTTCAAATCAAAATTGTGGACAACAAGGCAGCACCAGAGAGTTGCGCATTGGTCACGGCATGCGATGTGACTTCTGATGAAGAACCGGAAGATGTTCAGGAAAAACCGGAACATGAGCAAGCGGAGGTGAAGGGACCGATCCGTGGAACGTATGACGAACGCGTCGCAGAAATTAAGCAAATGTGCGAGAGCGTGAGGCTGGAACTTCATGATGCGTGCATCGCAGACGCGGCCGTTTTCCCTATAGCAGTGGAGTCAACACTGGATCCTGAACAAGTTGGAGGGGATGTGAAGACGTTTCATGAAAGGTTCCAACACGATTTCCCGACCAAGCTTGCGAGCTTCGTGAAGACAACTACCAACATTTTCGTACCGCCAGACAAGCTACACATGAAGATGCATCTAGACCGCGAGACGGTGGTAGGAGACTCGATGAAGTTGCTCGGGTTGATTCAGCAGAAAGACGTCCGTGTTGCGTTTCGGATTGACTTTGTCAAAGAGAAGGCTGTCGACGCAGGCGGTGTGTACCGTGAATGGTTCCTACTGCTTAATGAAGGTCTGGTGAAGAAAGAGAAGGGTATCTTCCGTTGCGTAGATCAAACCGAGCAAACATATTATCTGAACCCAAACTCTGCCCACGACATCGGCGAGGACCACCTATTGTATTTCCTTGCAACAGGTCGTCTCATCGGGCGATCGCTGTTAGAAGGCAACGCCACGGGATTTCACTTATCGCTGCCACTTCTCAAGCTGATCCTTGGTCTTCCACTGAGCTTCAGCGACCTTGAGTTCTTTGACCCAGCGCATACAAGAACATGAAGTGGTTACTCGAAAATGATGGCGTTGAAGCCCTCTGCCTTGACTTCACTGTTACTGAGCAAGTTGACGGAACGATGGTCGATGTCGAATTAATTCCCAACGGCGGCAACATTCCAGTGACTGACGACAATAAGCTCGAGTATGTGGATCGACTTTTTCGGTATCGCTTGTTTGAGAGCGTTCAGCCTCAGCTGTACGCCTTTCTTCGTGGCGTTTATGAGGTTATTCCTGCTGAGCTTCTCATGATGTTCGATCCAGAAGAGCTGGATTTGGTGTTATGTGGTGCCGATGAAATCGATGTTGACGA
The DNA here is from genome assembly GCA_000387445.2 of Pythium aphanidermatum DAOM BR444. Taxonomy (NCBI): domain Eukaryota; phylum Oomycota; class Peronosporomycetes; order Pythiales; family Pythiaceae; genus Pythium; species Pythium aphanidermatum. The sequence goes on along the minus strand of KE464127.1, from coordinate 17,536 downwards.
CTGGGAGCGCAACACGAAGTACACAAGCGACTTGTACAAGCATCCGTGCCTGAAGTGGTTCTGGGAAATTGTTCGCGAGATGCCGAATGAGTACCGTCGGCGTCTTTTGCAGTTCGCGACTGGCTCTTCCCGCGTGCCGCTTTCGGGTTTTAGTACGCTGACCAGCTATGACGGTCGTTTGTGCCCTTTCACTCTCAAGGGTGTTGCACTGTCCGACGAAGGATACATCCACAGCCACGCATGTTTCAACCGATTAGATCTTCCCCGGCACACCGACAAAGAGAAGCTGAAGGTCATTCTGTATGCAATTTTGAACACGGAGCAGCATGGCTTCACGACGTCATAGCACATGAACTATTCCAGGGTATTTCTGTACATTATGAATAATGATCAATTTATGATTTCATTCCACATCAAAGTTCTTATAGTCTGCGCTGCTGTGTCGGACCGTGTGACGGAACCAAGACTTCAATGTCGATCCCTCGCAAAGCTACGTAAATTTATCAAAATGAAGAACGGGTTCTGCAGAAGGACCTAGACGACGAAATCTTAACCACAATACCAGGTAGTAATTACTAGTAATGCTCTTGTAGGATGTTGCAATTGCCGCCAGTTACGGCCTCGGCTGCTGCAAATAGTACGGAGTTGGCACGTTCAATGTCTAATCGCCGTCCACACACAAGATGCGCTTGCTAGTGTTCTCATGCGGTGCGTGGCTTTTCCTCGCCAATGCAAGTGCATGCCTCTTTGCCTTTGGCTTTGCCGCTTTCTACGTCTTCGTTCACAACAACTTCGCAGTCGCATTCGTCGTGCTCCGTATTGTGCCCCAGTTCTTTGACTTCCTCTACCCGACTGTGATCATGTCGGCGATCGCTACCATTGGACACGCTTTGCTCGCTGTATATTGGCTGGCCACTTGGATGCGGCGAAGACACGCACACAGACTGGTCGGTGTCGTCATGCCAGCACAACTGCACACCACGGAGTCACGCACTGTCTCGCAGCGTATTGTCCGCTTCTGGGCGCATCCACCACCGGAGATCATCCGCGCGAGAATGCTTTTTGAGATCATATTACAGACATTCCAAGCCAACAAGACCAGCCAGCTTGTTGCAAACCGACAGATCAATCAGCTCATGGCTATCGTCATCATCACCAATTGCTGGTTCACTCCGATTATTGAGGCTTGCATGCGCGACCACGCTGCTTCAACGGTAAGACTGGTACGATTAGTCGTGGACTCGGTCCTCGACCTTACCTACTGCATCGCGATCCCACTGGCGATCTTCTACCCGTACTACCGGGACTACATCGGCGGTGTGAATACCTATCCGCTCGTGTACTACTACAAAGATACGTGGTACACAAACGCAGCTTCGGAAATGCGCCAAGTCTTAATCACATCATGGCTCGACAGTGTATCCAAATACGTTGCGTCATTGACCATGTTATATCGCATGTTCATCGTCGGAGATGCGATGAGACTCATCGGACGCGTCCATCGCACTGACACAAAGAAAACAACCGGAACCAAGCATACTTCACTCAAGAGGTCCCGTCTTACTCGTCTTCTCGATGTAGTGATGGTAGCATGGGGCTTTGCCATTGCCGGGCTCTATGTCCCCTCCGCTATAGGTCGAGAGAGCGTACCTGGTGTCGACTGCCTTCTCCAGATGCGACCATGGGGCTCCGGCCGATTCAGTTGTGCGGTTCTCGAGGCAAATTGTGCTGTTCAGGGAACGACAGGCGACCGAGCCAGTCTTCAATCGGCCATCGACGACGCCAATCCAGACTTTGTTCAAGTTTTGATTCTCTCACACTGCGCTGCGCTTGATATTCCACCCATTGTGCAGTCATTACGCAACTTACAGACCTTGAAAGTCTACAACTCGACAATTGTTGCATGGAATGAAGACGCAGCTCTTCGTAATGCTTTGCATCCGTCACTCAGCATTCTCCCACTCCTTCGTGTGAACATGACTCACATGCCTGCTGGGCTCACACAGACCGATTTCCCAGCCTCTCTCTGGAACATCCAGATGATCTATTCGAACCTCACTGTGTTTCCAGACGCAGTTCGAAAAGCGTGGAAAGGTCTCCTCGTGTTTGGACTAGAAGGAAACCGCGAGCTTTCAAGCATCCCTGAGAATCTGCTGCGGCTTCCTCGTCTATCTCTACTGACACTTTACAGTAACAACATCCAGTCAATCCCGGACGATACCTTTGTTGGCAGTTCCGTTAGAGCTGTGTTACTTGACGACAATCCACTCGAAGTGCTTCCACAATCGATTTTCGAACTCGACACTATCGGCATTAGCTTGACCAACGTACGAGATCTTCCCACGCCATCATGGAGCGACTCCAAGAGGGAGCCACATTCGCTGTGGGTTCGTGCAGGACAGACGCCGTTGTGTCTGCACGACTTGCCGGCTACGACGCGTCAGTGGTTTCTCCTTGACTGCGTTTCGATATATTCAAATGGGATGAGCTACCCGATCGACGATGAGGACATTTGGCGTAGCCGCCACTAGACCAATGAAAATGGCGACGATTGATGGTATGAAAGGGAATCTGAAGTCGGAAGTCCAACCTGACGAGCCATAATCACTATGGCATTGTAGCGACTGACTCTCAAAGAACTTCTTTAGACTCGAAATAGCTCATAAGATGGGTCGAACTATATCGATCGGGACGATTGAGCTGTCACTGATCAACCGGAATGAATCGATCGCGGCTGTTCCTGCGGGCATGCCGCCTTTGGCTTGTGCTCACTGATGCCGCGGCGGGGATGTATGTGTTCGGCTTTGTGGCGTTCTACGCGTACGCTCGCTCGTACCACGGATTATCGTTCATTTTTATCCAGATTGTACCGCGCATTTTTGATTTTTACTTCACCAGCATGGTCGTCTACGGGGTGGTTTTCATTGGCCATGTCATGCTTTGCATGCGCTGGCTCTGCGTGCTGTTGAGGCGAAATCGTGTTCGTGTAGAACAGTCGTTCGCTTCCCCTACAGTGGGTCTGATCGCTGCACAAAAGAAGCGACCAAGGAGCTGGAAGCAGTGGTTTATCAAGCACGGACCCGAGATCGTGCGGGTTCGAATGGTCGTGGAAGTCGCGTTGCAGAGTTTCCAAGCCAAGAAATGCACTGAACTCGTCGCGACACGTTGGATCAACAGACTCGTGGCTGGAATCTTGATCATGAATTGTTGGTTCTCCCTCATTATCCAAGCCACGACGAGAGGCTACTCTCCGAGCCTTGTGCGAGTTGTTCGACTGGTTGTTGACTCTCTGTTAGATCTCTGGTACTGCGTTGCGATTCCTTTGTCTATCTTCTATCCATACTTTCGCGACTACATTGGCGGAATGACGAATTTCCCACTGCATCTTTATTACACGGACGACTGGTATGCACGTGCAATCTCTGAAATGAAACAGCTGCTCATGAGCTCTTGGCTTGACTGCTTGTCCAAGCTATCCGCTGCTGTGTCGATGCTTTACCGGATGCATATTGTCGACCTTGCCATCGTAGATGCTGAGCGCCAACTCCGTCGACCAAGTACTACCTCCAAGCAAGTGCGTAAAGCACCATCTGCCTTCTGTCAGGTTCTCGATGCTGCACTGCTTTTTTGGGGCATCGTCATCGCATCTCTTCATATCCATGCCGCTATAGTGGCTTCGAGTGTTTCGCATGTTGACTGTATTCTGGAAATGCGACCATGGGGCTCCTCAACATATAGTTGCGCTGTGCTCCAAGTGGACTGTGCCTACCAGGGTACACAGGGTGACGAAAATGATATGTTGGAATCAATAAGTGTCACCGATCCCCAGTTTGTTCAGGTTTTGATCTTATCTCACTGTTCCCAGCTCGTTGTTCCTCCTGTGATTCAGGATCTGCACAATATGATCATGCTCAAAGTGTACAATTCGACAATTGCTGCATGGAGCGAGGCAGCTGCACTACGAGGACCAGTCCACCCGTTCCTTTCACTCCTCATATGTTCCCGTGTCAACATGAGCGAGCTACCTGTCGGTCTTCTGGCCGACGATTTCCCCCCTTCACTATGGAACATTGCGATACCGCTGACCAACCTTTCTACAATACCCGATCAAGTTGCTCGTGCGTGGGTGGGAGTCGTTACATTCGCTATCTCTGCGTCACCCCCTCTTGGCTTCTATCCACAAGTGCTCAGTCGTCTGCCCAGACTGTTCGCCCTCGCGCTGCCAGACAACCAGATTACTTCTATCCCCGATGAAACACTGACCAGCAGTCCACTTGTCCACATCTACCTCGACGGTAACCCCCTCGAGCATCTGCCGTCATCATTGGGTCAGCTCCAAACCATGTCTTTGGTTAGGACTACTATTCGACACCTCCCTGCCAAATGGTCATCGGCTTCATACCCAAGGACGACGCCAATGTTCATCCAGGCGGGTGAGACTCCGCTGTGTTCATCGATTGCGAATAAGACCGAACAGATCCCTTCGTGGTTGATCGTTGACTGCAGTCCGGTCGGCAGCGTAGAGCCATACCAAATCGAGCAGGAAGACCGACTTAGAATACGCATCCGGTGAATACACGTTTTGTTAATGATGTATTTTGGAATGGAAAAGCAGCACGCCTTCTTCTTGGAAGATGAGTAGTCTCTGCCAATCTCACTGTGCTGTGGGATATTTGTGGGCTGTCACCAGCTTGGAGAAACCTGGTCGTGATGGCATTGAAACCACGACACCATGGAGCGTCTGTGGCTGTATCGCCTGGGGAGCTTATGGCTCTTCATGGTGAATGCTGCCGCTGGTGCAGTAGCGTTCGGATCTGCCTATCTCTACAACTTCCTCCGCTCCACTCAAGTTCTCCGTACTATGATTCAACAGAGTCAACCCTCTTTCTTGGACTTTGTTCCAGCGACGATTGGAGTGACTATCGCGACGTTCGTGCTCCACATTCTACTCGGTGCATTCCTCTTGGTCCGCAATTTGCAGAGGTACAGACGCCACATACGAGTGTCTGTTATACCCTCCTCCATGGTGGCTCCAGGCTCGCCTCATCAGGAAATCGTAGTGAAGCCGAACCCAGTGTGGAAATGGTGGCAAACGCACTCGCTTGTTATCACTCGTGTTCGTATGCTCACTGAAGTCGCGATGCAGACGTTTCAGGCCCACAAAAGCAGTCAGTTGGTCGCGTCCACTTGGATCAACCGGCTCATGGCGGTCGTCATCGTCACTAACTGTTGGTTTTCCATCTGTATCAATCGAATCATGCGCAAATTCCCCCTCTCCACCGTCCGCGTCGTGCGTCTCATCATCGACTCGTGTCTTGATCTCGCCTACTGCATAGTCATCCCCGTTGCAATCATCACACCGTACATACGCGTCTATCAAAATCAAGACGAGCCGTTCCCGTGGATATTGTACTATGATGACACTTGGTACGCGAACGCGGCGTCGGAGCTGCGTCAGATCTTCGTGACCACTTGGATGGACTACATTTCCAAGTTTGTGGCGTCTCTCGGTCTGTTGTATCGCCTTTATGTCGTGGACGGCATGCTCGCAGCGATCCGATGGCCCAATTCTGGCGTACGTGGTCGCGGGATGACGTTCGAATCCTCCAACAAGCAGCAAGCGAGTCGCTCGGTCAAGATTCTGGACGTGATCTTGTGCATTTGGGGCCTCGTTGTCGCTATGCTTCATGTCCATAGCTCAGTCATCGCTAATTTCCGGGGGGAACATGACTGCTTACTTGAGATGCGTCCGTGGGCTTCGAATCGCTACTCATGTGCGTGTTTCGAGATAAGCTGTACGGCGAGATCGACCAGCGGAAACCGAGGCGACCTGGACACTGCCCTCGCCGAACTGAACCCACCATACGCGCAAGTGCTGATATTTGCCAACTGTCCGATGCTCGAAGTCCCGACCGCCATCACCACTCTGCGTTCCCTTGTTATCATCAAAGTGTACAACTCGACTGTTGTCTCCTGGAACGATGAGGCTGCGCTGACGGAAAGCTCCCATCCCAACCTACAGCTTCTCTTCTTCATCCGGTCAAATATGAGTGCTATCCCAAGCGGTCTGTTGTCCCCCAACTTTCCTCGTCGTCTCTGGGACTTCGAATTTAGCGCATGCAATCTCACGACACTGCCGTCAGAGATCTCCGTTGCCTGGAGAAACGTCTTCGTGTTCGTGTTCGAAGGTAACCAGCAGTTGACCGAGTTTCCAACCGCTGTTGCTGGTCTCTCAGGAACCGGAATCATCTATATGGGACTGACAGGCATTGAGATATTCCCCGACGATGCGATCGTCCACGTTCCGCTCACTTTTCTTGTAATTAACGGGAGTCCAATCAAGAGGCTCCCTGCCCAGTTAGGAGGGAGAGAGCAGCTCGTGGACGCCAGAGGAACCAGCGTTAGCAGTTTCCCACCCAAGTGGAATGAACCGAGATCTCCCATGAAGCTCTACGCCAGCGATACACTGCAACAGTCAGGAAGAGGACGGCACTCTCTCAGTAGTCGTGCCTAGTTGGGTCAGCGTGGACTGCGAACCACATGCTGAGAAGGCCTTCCTGAGCTACCCCATTGAGGACGAGGACCGGTGGCGGCGTCATAAGGGGTTCCATTCCGTAACAAGCTGAATCCGTATATAACAGTAATTCCTTAAATAATGGGTATAGTACGTTTGATTGGTGCATTTGTGGAGTGATGGTCATCACTGGAGTGAGCGCGAAAAAGAACACCAGACGAAGATGCCAAGGGAAACGAGCGAGATGCGGCGCGATGTACTGGCATGAAAGCAGATCTCATGGCGATGGGGGTGTAACATGTGCATCTGCATAGCAGGTGCGCATCTTTTGAGCCAACGTTGGCATTAAGAGCTCCAGAATTGACGGAGATACGACGAGAATACCTCTGAGGAAATGTGCAGCAGGGGGTGAGCGAGCTCTCAGGTCTTTGTATATGGACCGATGTCGGCAGTTCGAGAGGAACATATCGACACGTAACGTTAGGTGGAAGCGATTTAAAAGACCGGGTCTGGTAGGTGCATAATGCAGTAGCCATTTTGTGCTGCTATCGTGAACTTCACACGGGGTATTGAGCGGCGATCATCTCAACCGGGATCAGGCCGGTTGCAGTTTCTTCATCAGCCGCACACATTCGATCACGCAACTCGGCGAGGATGCCACTTGTAGTATTGGTACACCATGGGCTACCATACACTGCCAAATGCACGTTGTGAGCTTCGGTCCAAGGTTGGACCCACTTAGGTAGGGATGCCATGTTCGTGTGTTCAAGAAGGAGTTCTTGTATTGTGTTCAAAGTGTCATTGGAAGCCGTGTCTGGAAGACGGTTGAGAGGGTTTCCAGACAGAGAGATGATGGAGAGTGTGAAACTTGTACTCTGGAATGCTTCCTGTGGCAGTGATTCAATACGGTTACCAACCAGAGAGAGGAACTGAAGATTTTCCATTGCAAACACCTCAGCTGGGATTGACTCAAGCGCCGTGTTTTCGATATACAAGGTAACAATCTTCGTCCATGATTTATGGATTTCAGTTTCGAGTTTTCGTAGGTTAGAACCGAATATCTCGATGTCCTGCAGAGTTGGCGAGAGGTCAAGGGATGTCAGAGTTGCTGGCATTTCTCCGACATTGGAAAAATTCGTGTAAACAAGGACGATGTAACTCAAGGCATGGTTTGCGTCCGCTGTCAAAGCCGCTCTAGACTCCCACGCAGTTATCGTGGAGTTGAAGACGTTGATACCGTACAGATTGCGGAAACCTCGGATTTTCGATGGTATTCCAAGTGCTGGGCAATGAGCAAACGAAAGAATCAACAACGAAGAAGTGTCGAGTTTCCCCTAAACGGTATCAAGATCAGATGATTCACCGTTGGTTCCCAGCCTCTGGCAGTTGACCTTCATCACAGCGCAAGAATAATTGGAAACAAACCACGGGGTGTTGGGCAGTGCACAACCTTCAACCGGTTTATGGAGGTATTGGGCCACCGCGTGGTTCGTGGCAACTACAAATCCCCACAAAATAGAGATTGGATGAAGATAGAGGCTGTGTCGGGTTCGTTTGCCCAGATTCAACTTTGGAGCCGACTCTTCGAGACTTGTCGTCTCCGTCCCTGGTATTATTCGCCGATCCGATCTAACAATTATTCGCTTCAGAGTTCGGAGACATGAGAGCGAACTTATGTGTGGAAGCATGGATGATAAACAATCTGCGGTTTGACATGATGAAAAGTTGACGATTCTCTTGGACAGCATTGGTGTACCACACAAGATTATAAGCTATGTTATGACCAAAGTCGTGGAGGCTTGTGTCAAAGGCCATCCAGTATGGGGTGAAGATCGCAAGTGGTATGATAATTGAGTTGCTGAAGTCTAGCACCCCATCACATATGACGCACAATGCGCGAACTTGAGGCATCGTCAAGCGCCCTTTTCTATACATGGTGTGGATGATTGGAGTCGACAGACAATTCAGAACAATCGACAAAACAGCAAGATGGTTTATCCAAGACTTTGAAACAAGCAAGCTAAGATGATATGCGTGATACGTCTGAACCCAATCTCAATAAGCTCTCGAATTTCGAAACTTGATTCAAAGTGCTTACTGTCGATTTCAAAAACAATTCCCCAACATTTCCACACTTGATTCGCTGCTTTCTTGAGCGCTACGACCAGTGGCGCACGGTCTATCGGTGGGCTATGTTGATGTGGTTCCGCTAAACGCTGCCGTGGATTGACATAAGCCAAAATCTGATTGGCTTTTCGGAAGCATAGGTGCTTTCGTCGGAAGGGATTGGAAACAACGTGTGCTATTGCAATTCCATGAATGACTGCTAATATCAGGTAAAAAGCAGCAATCGCCCGAAGGAAAGCAATTCTTGGAAGACTGAGGGTGGGTATGAAGTAATTCATTCCTGGCGTCGTGATGTACCAGTACAATGCCGCTGCTCCACCGAGGAACATACCGTTGATGGTGTGAAACAAAACGACGATGATCCATGAAAGAACGAAAAGTCGTGGTGGTAGAGCCAAATACAACTGGCTCCGGCGGATCAGAGCATCTTCTTCAGGGACGTTGCTCTCCGGAGCATTGAGACTCGAGATCCATGTAAAGGTCATTCTCCGATGTTAGAGCAGAACATCCTTGTTTGTGGGCATGGGCATCGACCGTAGCCTATAATTATCATCCAGCAGGATTGCTTGCGTGTCACCCATGACTGAAATGTTCGAGGAGAGTTGCTTTCGCCACATTTTGCAAGAAAATCGAAGTTGATACATGGATCGAAAGCTGACACACTCAGTTCGGAGAGTACTAATATTCTACGGATGTGGCTCGATTACATGCTCACTGCAGCCAATGATTCGACGCATCCGCCTCAAGCTTCCAATCTCGCCTTATCGCTCTCTTGATTCGAATCGCCCCACCACAGCGTCTACAGTTATAGGCGTCAGTGCTACACTCATCTTTGCATTGGCAATACTTGTCACAGATGGATGTTCCAACGTCATTGCTTCTCACTGGGCCGTAACTACACCCAGGAACAAACCTAGATGTCGACAGTGAATTATACGACGCAAGTCTAATCAGACATCGACTTCAGCGAAGTGACAAAGGAGAGAAGAAGGTCGGGGTTTCGGAGTAAAATTTGTATCTCTCAACTCGTTCGCTTGGCTTCGATCGTACACCTCTAGTTTCACATTGAGATGCGGCAGTGTTGCCTCGCATGCAGTCTACTGGATACTTCCGAATTCCACCTCGATGTGACTGATTGGTTTGAAAAGAGGGTTGCCAGAAATAGTGGATGGTTGCCTGAATGGCACAAGAAGTTACTCCAGTAAGTTGACGAGTGCTTTCGATCGGAGATGGATCCTTTGCGAAGGTTCCTGCAGCTATGTCGAGTGTGGGCAGTGCTTGCAAACTCTGTAGCAGGCACGTACGCACTTGGTGTCGCGG
>KE464126.1:28452-38984 GCA_000387445.2 Pythium aphanidermatum DAOM BR444 | reverse complement strand
GTTCGTGGTGACACCGTTGTAGCTGCCGATAACTTCATTCTGGTGTGATTGTCCTTGCAAGAAATCTCTTTTGTCGTCGGCGTTCAGGCTGCTTTCCTGATGAGGTGGCATGGTTTCGGAAGATCCATCCTTCTCAGCTACTGAAGGAAGGGATCGTGTCTGTTTCTGTACAAACGCCTCCGGACGTGCGACTGTATCCTTGTGGCCGACTCTCGCTGCGCAGCAAGTGCGCGTCGTGCAATGTGCCCTCGCAGAACGGCTTGTAAATAGACGACATTCTCCTTGGCTTCATAGTATTTCGCCCGCTCGGTTTTTCCTCGCCAAACGGCTTGTATCTTTGCTCCAGAAGCTGCCTGCCTCTGAAGCTCAGTTCGAACTGCAACTCCTCGCCATATCGCTTGTATATGGGCGGCTTTTCCTCGGATATCATTGTAATGAGCTCGTTCTCGGTGCATCCTGGCGACACTTTGTATCTGAACAGCTGCCTCTTCCCTTTTCTTGACTGTATCACGATGCCTAGCGAGAGCTTTCCGCCATGATTGCTAGTTGATATACAGAGCATCAGTTGCACGCTCAAACGGATAAAGAATATCACTGGTACCTGTATCCGCACTGCTGCTTTCCGCCGAGCGACAAACATCCGGGCTTCTGCCACCACGTTTGCCTTGTTTGCGTTATACCTCCCAGTGAGTGCATGTGCATACGTTTCTTCAGGCGCTGCTGGGACTAGTGATGTTCGAGTAGCACCTGGAGACAGTGGTCTTCCAGAGAGCCCTGTTGGTATTTCCGGAGTCGATAAAGGCCGTTTTGGTGCACGCTTTCTCGGAGATTCGCCTCGTTGAACAGCTGAGGTAATAACTTCAGGTCGTGAGGGAGGTCTATGCGGGCTTCCATTTTGCGAATCGGTATGCTTTTGGAGATTCTGAACACGAGGGCTTCGAGTTTGATGATTTCCAACGCGAGGCGATGAGGATGGCGGGGCGGGGCGCGAGGGACTGATTTCGGGGGTACCTGTGGTTGAATGAGGGCTTTGTGGGGTAATGGAGCGGCTTGGTACGGGTCGCGTGGGACTTGATTCGTTGAACAAAAAGTTTTGACGCATAATCTTGTACGTTTCAAGGATCCGAGCTACAACCGGATGCGCTTGTGGTAGCTGGTTGACGCCGATCTCCATTGCACTAGCAAGCGCCTCTCGGCACTGATCAGGCATGTGCAAGTTAGCCCACTCTATGGCCATATTGTGAAGTGTTGCAGCGCGTAGTACGCTGAGTGTGTCTGATCCAGCTTCCCATGCTGCACCTTCAACAAGTTGCTGGGTTTGTGCAGCGTTGAGACACTCCATGTACATCAATCCAGCATTGCTCGGGTCGCCTAATAATCCGTGAAGGCACGCTGTGACGAAGTATGCGATTGGAAGGCGGTCCTTCGGTGGCAGCTTGTTGTTGATATGCACAGCTTTATCTGCTGCCTGAAGAGCTGCTTGTAGTTTCTTTTGCTTCTTGTAGTAGTTGGCAAGACTTTGATACACAGCAGCGCGTTGAACCAAGCGCTTACAATAATGAAGTCCTTCCCTTCCAGTTAGTTCTTCAGCTCGCTTTAGAAGCTTTGTGAAGAACATCGTTAAAACCAAATGATATCAATGTGCTTAAGGTATCACTCACCAAGAAAGGAGTATTGCCGACGACAGTGTCTGATCTACGAGCGCCAAGGAGACAGAGAGCAACAAGTTGCACACAACGGATCTCATAGTCGATACGCAGCCATTTGACTTCTTCCACAGTGACATCTTGGGACTCGGCACGTTTCTGGATACATCGATTCTGTCCGATACAATCGTGTAAGTATCATCGCCGTCGTGATGGAGCAGATTGAGTAAAAACACTCACTAGCATCTTAGCTGATTGTTCATACGTATGGACAGCGTCCATGAATCGCGCGTTCTTCTCCAACTGAACAGATAACCCATCTGCGCGCTTCATTTTCACGAGTACGTCTTGGCCGAAGCGCGAGATCTGATCCAACCCAGTCAGACCCAGTCACCGTATCATCAATTACCCAACTCCACCCACCGAGATGTTGCCATAATGCTGTCCATCGAGCGGCGGCGGGCGAACCACTTGCTGATCGCCTACATACACCCCATCGAATCTGATCAGAGCCCGTCCACAATCTAATCCTAATCGCTCATTTCCCACCTTCGTCTGGCGCCAGCCAAATGCACCGCAGCTTCTTCTTATCACGTAAGTCGAGGGCTCTACGCACCGTATCCAACTCCTCACAAACGGAGCCTCCCGCTCTCCTAATCGTGACGCACTCACCTTCTGTTCTCGCCTCCTCTTCCAAGCGTAGCAAACGCATGGAAGCTCGGTACGCCGGGACTTGTCGGAGTCGTACTGAGACTGGTCGGCGCACGTGGCGTGCGGTTCCGCTGCTCGCCATCGCCATGGTTGGGCACAACATCCGGTAGCAGACGCTGCTCTTCTCTCTCACGCTTATCTACAGCGACCTCGATCGCCGTCGTGCGCTCTTTAACGCGTCGCCTGACCGCCATGGCGTTCGTTGCTGCTCCACTTCAACTGCGGCTCGACTCGGCGGCGGGCATCGCCCGTTTCGGATCGCCACGACCTCAAGCGCCATGTCGACGCGCATGGCGCCCAATCGCCACCAGATGACGCTTGAAACGGCCTCGCGTCCCCCTGGAAGCCGCCCCTTCGAGTGTCCATTGACCCCTTAGGCATACGGTATCACCATGTTGCTTGAAGGTTTCCCGCCTGGAAAATGGTATCGGCAATTTCACCCAATCGTTGGGAGTGTTAAAATAACTGATAAGAACATATTGGGGGTTCTTGAATATGATATAGATACACAATACAAAATTATATAGATATGGAGCCGGGCTTGATCCGCCAGAAATTGACGTCGTTGTAGGCTTCGTCCCCCATGCTGCGTGTGCGCACTTGCGAGGAGATGACGTCGGAGACGAGGTCTTCGGTGGCGGACTGGACCCGTTTGATAGGGGACGGCGGGGAAGTGTGGCGAGGGGAAGAAAAAGATGATGAGGGGGCGGTCGAGAGAGACGTGGGGGAGAGCAAACCGACCGAGTCGGACCGACTACTCCGTCGCATGGCGTGGTACGGCGATGGTGAGCAAACGGGAGGGAACATCTTATCGATCATGTCGAGAAGACTCGAGTACGACTCTTGGTAGTTCATCATAGATCGGTGCCGAAGCCGACCGTCCCCTTCGTCCACTAAAAAGACTTTACCAGGGAACACGCCTACCTCTGTGAAGACGACACTATCCGCGTAGGTCTTGCCGAAGGCCGCATAGAATGGATTCACATCTTCAGGGAAGAGAGTTCGGATGCCGTTCAGAGCAGCAAACTTAAAGTCCCGTGTCGTTGATGTATCGTCGGGGTGCGATTCCAAAAGACGATCGGGGGATAGCAAGACGGGACCATTGGGTAGCAATCGTTGGCCACTACTAGAGGAAGTTCGAAGCATGGCATGGATGAGATCTGCTTGTGATAGGCCCTTGCTTGTCAGGTAGACGACTCGGTAGCCGTTCTTTGCTACTCGCGCATAGAACTCTAGGGCTCCTTGATGTGGACCGCCAGCTTCACGCTCCATGATCGGCAACAGTGTACTCAGTCTTCGACCGGTTGGGACGCGGGAGATCGCACCGTCAATTTCGGCAATAATGATTTTCGCTGATACAGGCCACATGTACAATTTCGCGGCGACATGATCGACACCATTCGAGGTGTTGACGATGAACTCGATATCGTTCGTACCGTACCGCAGTTCCATCTTTGATAGCTGCTCTTGTGAGGGTTGAAGAGTCTTCTGAAAGAAACTGAAAGGAGAACAAGCTCCATTGCCGTTGACTTCACCAAGGGCATCAGACGGTATACATGGCTGCAAGGACGAGGCCGATTCTACGTCAGATGACCTGGGAAACCAATTGAACCATCGTCGCTTGCCGGGAGGTGCACCGCTATCATCATCAATACTGTCTTCGTCTGGGTCGTCTTCCTCCTCGTCTAGGTCTCCAAACCAAAACGTTGACTCAGGTCGCTCAGAAACACGCCGAGTATGACGGGAGCCAGAAGACCATACACACGAGAGATTCAGGGGCTGGGAACTTGGGAAGAGCACCTTTGATACAAGATAGGCTTGGATCTCAAAATTGAAAAGGACAGATCTTCCCATCGATCAAGAATCTCAAATCTGGATTTTGGAGAACGTCCGTAGCATTCTCCCGGAAGGATTCAAACGTGATGATGTGTTCTGAAAAAATGGAGTGTGCTTCGTCTTTTGTCTTTGCCTTTTCGAGTAGGTGACCACACAGTGACATGCATGGGTGATCTAAACAAACAAGCCGGGCTAAGCAACCAAGATTTTCAAAGCAGAGCCACGTGGAACTGAAATGAGCGCACCTGAGTGATGCGGGTTTAGATTGATACTCTCCATTTCAACAGCATCGAAATACACAGAGTCGCTTTTCACCATCGTTGGCTCCTCCTCATTCTTCTCCGATCCTTCTCCCGCGATGTTAAGATCATGAACCGACGGTGCCCGAATGATTGGCAACGCGCCCCAGCCCCACGTGAGTCTCTCTCCAGACATACTCACTTCTTTCCGCAATGGTCGGCGACCATCAGATACTAGCCTAGGCGGTTGAACAACATAGTGTTAGTGCATGTGACATCTAAACCCACCATTTCGCGCACTATTACCGATAAGAATCACTCCACTTTGCTTCATCAGTGAGCTCATCTTCACTTTGCTCACTGCTAAGACCAACATCAACTGGAGAGGAAGCTGCAGGGGCAGCAAGTGCTCCCGACGGGCTTACGAGGGGTGACGTGCTGTAGTCTTCTTCCACCGGCGTCTCCACCGAATCGACAAAGAATGCTTCGCCTGCCGCGCCCAGCTGTCATAGAGCCAACACATTGCGCACATCATGAGTTAGTTGGTCGTACATGTAAATAGCCCACAAGCAAACTCTTCTCACCTTCATATGGACTCCTTCCACAATCTTGCCATTGACACGCAACGTAACCACTTTCTCGGCATTGTTCTTCAGCTCGACACGGCCAAAATGAACATGGAATGGGGTACAACGGAACGATCCGTCTTCATGCTGCACGGCGACGATGTCGATTGCACCGGACACAGTCGCCTGGTTAAAGTCGAACACGTTCGTGACGTAGTCTTTGACCGAGTAGATGACGTTCATCCGACTCGCTTGTGGCGGTTTCTTGACTGTTGCGATCGGGAAAAACACGACCGCGTTGACAAGACGAAGCAGCTTCTCGGGCCACGCTTCTCTTCTTCTCCGCGCGTCAGATGCGCCAGTCAATGGCTTCAGAAAATGGCGGCGAGCGCGTGCGTCGGCGTCTGCCGGGGGCGTCTCTGAGTCGCTTGAAGAACACAGACTCAATTAGCGCAGGTGGAATCTTCAAGGTCGTCTTTTGCACCAATTATCAAACGGCATTTCGTTTTTCATCCAATGAGAATGGGTGAAGTGGAGCACCGCCTGGGATGGGAGATGCGATGCGCATGGCCATCTGACTGGAATGACAAGGTGCCGATGACACAGCAGGGCCCAAGTCACCACCACCGGCACATCGCATGGAGGACATAAAGGTCCAAAGGCAGTGATCGCTTCCTAGCACAGAGGCGCAGTCGAGTGAGTGTGCACATGAGTCAGGAGAGGAAATAACGATATATTAGCGAGCAATGACGCTGGTGCGAATGAAAGCGTACGGATGGATACATACATGTCGATCTGCCGCGGATAAAATAAATGGCGACGCGACGCGATCAGACGAATGCGCTAGGGAGGGGCTGGGCCTCGGCCTGCAGCCGCATCGCGGCCTCGAAGTCCCGCATGCTGCGCGATTCCATGTGCGCGATCGAAGTCTTGTGGTTGTACGCACGCGTGACCTTGTCAATGTCGGGCGGCGTGTAGCTGCCTTCCTGGGGCTCTTCGGGAACAAACTCGAAGCGGCAGGCCTGTCCACGCATGCTCACATCCACGAGCAACCCGTCGTCGCGAATACCAACGTAGCGTCGATGCTGGTTCATACTCTTGAGGTTGCCCAGTGAGGAATATTCCCACTGCAGACCTGTTTTGCCTCGCACCCACACGGCCCTCTTCAATCGAAGGTCGCGGAAACACGAAAACGTCGAGCGCGAGAACATGTAGCGGTCCGAATCTTCATGATAAAAGCTCACTTTGATGCAGTTGTAGACTTTGGAGTAACATTCCAGGCGGAAAGCCGTGCGGCCACACGTGGACGGATCGTCGCCTTGGGGAACAACATCAACTTGGCCACTGTCGAGAATGCGGACATACTGGTTCCCATTCACACGCAAGTAAACTTTTCTGCCGGATAGTTTCAATACACTATCGACGACACTACGAGAGAGTAGCTTGATTTCTTCGATTTCTCGGTAGAGCTGCTCAACATCTTCCTTTGGGATTCGGCTTTCAAAGGGCACTCGCCCCTTGGCACGGGTAAGGCTCTGCTTGCACCACTGCTCACCTGTCATGCACCAATGGGCTGCGTGCTCGCAATTCTGTTTGAAAATATTGAAATCTTCGGCCCAGACCCAATAGAAACTTGCAGCGTGCCAGCACCACCTCGGGCAGATCGCTCTTCGTCAAGTGCACTTCGCCCCACCGCGACATGATCTCGCGTAAGCCGGATGTGTGATACTCGACAAGCCGGAGGTTATCCACATCTCGCCCAAACAAAAACTCTTCAAGCGTCGAGATGCGAAAGCACGAGTCGGCCTGCGCTTCGCGGTAGCCCACGAGGGGGCTCCACACATGACAGACCTTGATATCCGCAAGCGTATCGCCCGATGCCCACACGAGTCCGTGGTGCTGGTACGAGATCGGCCAGCGACTGTAGTCCCAGATACAAATGTGATCTCCTGGTCGCAGGGACCGTGGGTCCTGCACCTTGGTATACACGCCGCCCATGTGTACGACTACTTCTCCTTCCTTCGTTCCACACCAAGAGAGGGGGGAGTTCTTGACTGTACGACCAGGCGCTCGGTCCTGACGGCGCGCCGTGTGTTATGTCGCGATGTAATCGCCGTGACGAATGTCGCACGAGAAGCTACAGAGTCCAATGGAGCCGCAGCCTGTGTGAACCCACGCGCTTGGATGGCTCAACCAGCTACACTACACTACCAAACAAGAGACAAAGTGGCCAAGACGCTGCAGCGCCCAGAGCAGTGGGTTCTTTCTTCGCCCTCTCTTCCCTCCCGTCTCGTGTGCACCGCGGCGTGATGGCAGCAGGTGATGGGGATGGGGAGTGAGTGAGTGGGGTGCGTGATCGTCAGTTCGCTGGTCCCATTTTCGGCTGTGGATGCGTCAAAGTACTGTGGATCCTGTGTAGAAGAATGACTAGATGTGGCTACATGATGATTTACTCCAGGTTCTTGTCTTAGTGACAAAATAGTGACATCAGACCGGAAGCATTGGAGCAAGGCGATATCAATCTTAGGCAAGGGAAGATGGTCGAGAGTGACTACGAAGAGGGCGAGATTCTCGAGGAAGGAGAGGAGGTAGAGGTTGCGCCGGTGGCCAAACCTACTGTCGATGCATCTGTGCAAGTGCATACGAAGTTGGATGCACCAGAACGTTCTCCAAGCAGTGGAAATGTACCCCCAGTGGGTGGCTTGCTGCCACCACCGACTGTAGCTCCTCGTTCGTCGCTGCCGTCTAGAAGACCGTCGGAGCCTCTCTTACCAACTCCACCCGTACGGACGCATAACGGATCGTATGGTAGTCAAAGGAAGCGCCCGATTTCCGACGTGGATGGCGCTGCAGCTCCTCATCGTGCCGTGCATCAACGCCAGAACCAGAACGATTCGACATCCGAGGCACCGAAGCGACGCGATGACAATGAAAACGAGCGATATTCTGAGGGTTTGATCCTGCGATTTCCGCGG
Organism: Pythium aphanidermatum DAOM BR444; assembly: GCA_000387445.2. Classification (NCBI taxonomy): domain Eukaryota; phylum Oomycota; class Peronosporomycetes; order Pythiales; family Pythiaceae; genus Pythium; species Pythium aphanidermatum. The sequence continues at coordinate 31,011 of KE464126.1, read as the reverse complement.
CAGGTCGTGGCCAGCAACGTGCTGCTGGATTTCGGTGCGTGGGTGGAAGCGCTGACAAGTCGAAGTCGCCGTCGACTGGACGTCGATGACCTGCGTGACGTCATGCTGAACGTGGTGGACGGCAAGTCGACTGTGAGTCCATTCCTCATGGAATCGCTGTTCCCAAACAAACCAGCACCCACGAAAGTTTGTGTGGTCTTGTTAGGCAACCTCCATCCGGCTGTGCTCCAACGCAACCGACCCGACTTGCCGTTCTTTGATGGGTGCACGTCCTTGCCTTGCATGCTTTCCAATGCGACGTACGAGCGTAAGCAGGAAACGCCAGTCCCTCAGCTACTCTACCGATTCCCGAAGCCTCCAGCCGACACAAAGTACGGGTGCTGTTCATGCTTCTTGGTGTCATATCATATTACTGACGTGCTTAATGGTTTCATTTCAACAGGAGCTTATTGACTGAAGAACTTTACTTTGGACACGAGCTCACGTTCCTCATGGTGCATTCCATGGGATACAGCGATGAACTCATTCTTCAGCCGACAGGTGTGTTTGCACGCAAGTCGCAGCCACAAGGAGGCACGTGGGAACTGGATGGTGACCTGTTGCACTTAAAGTGGCGTCAGCAACGAAACAAAGCTGACGAAGCTGACGGCCTCGTGGAAGACGAGGAGAGTGAGGATGCGTTCATCTTGGACGTGCTTGTGGCTGAAGACGCGTCGATGCATTACTTCTCAACTGACTCGACGACGGATGCCACATACGCTCACGAGACCCCTGACCACATGATATCGAACCGACAACGCGCTCGTGGCGATCAAAGCCGTAGTATTCGAATGTCGCTCGTGAAGGCGACCCACGCTAATGTGCCGCGTGATGATACTGGCGCTATCATTCGCGGTGGCAAAGCGTCTTCATCCGCTACTGGTGATTCGGCCACGGCATCTTCGTCCATGTCGTCAGAGTTCGATGTGGCCAAGCTAACAGAAGATGATTTTAAGATTTACCTTCTCTCCCCCGGTGAGATGAAGCAACACCTTTTCCCTGTCGACGTGTCAGTCGAGCAGGCAGCTCTGATGAAGGAAACTCGAGGAGCTACGCGTGACGTCTTCGTAAAGTCGGGTCCTCGCCCAGAGTGCAAGAAGCTGTCTCCTGGTGTTGCGGATGTGATTGCCCTCGACTGTGAGATGTGCGAGACGGACCTCGGTATGGAGTTGACTCGTATTACCGTGGTCGACCTCGTCGGCAACGTTGTGTATGACCAACTAGTCAAGCCCCAAAACACAATCATCAATTATCACACACAATTCAGCGGCATTACGGAAGAATCCCTCGCCGAGACGCGACACATGCTTGCCGACGTTCAGCGTGATCTGTTGGAGAACTTTCTCTTTGAGGACACCATCCTCGTGGGCCACTCCCTGACCAGTGACTTGCGTGCCTTACGTATCGTCCACACCAAAATCGCTGACACTTCGATCCTATATCCGCACGAGCGTGGCTTCCCATTTCGTGCGTCACTCAAGATGCTCACAAAAACGTACTTGGGCAAGAGCATCCAGACCAAGATCCAAGACGGTCATGATTCAGCCGAGGATGCTCGAGCTGCCATGGAACTCCTCATCCAGAAGGTGCGGCGCGGACCAGCGTACGGTATTCCTGAGCCTGCATTCTTCAGTACAGCGTATGATACACTGCCGGATAAGCTCGCATCGAGAAAGAAGCGGCTGACCATGCTCAAGTACGATCACAAACTTGCAGGTGACTGGATGCTCGAAGAAAAGACGCCCTGGCAGCAGTACACTAGCGGCCACCTGCAGTTGAAGACACACAATCCAGCTGACCACGCAAAGGCTCTAACGGCAAAGCATGCAGCTGCCAACGGAGGGGAGTCACCTGACCACCCAACGATTGCTCAGGTCGCCAATGTTGGTTTTGATACCGACGATTTGATCCGCCGTGTTAAGGCCGCAGCCGAGCGTGGTGATGACGTGTGCTGGCTGGAGATTGATCAGGTGAGCGATGATGAAGCTACCCAAGAGTTCCTCCTCCATCATGAACGATGGATGGAACGCCAGTTCGCATACTGCCAAGAAGTGGATGGATTATTGGAGCGCCTAAAGAAGGAAGCAGTCAGTGATGGCACGCTGATAATGGTCGTACCACAAGGAGACTTGGGGGTTCTTCGCTATGTCAAAGCTTTGAGCACTCGTGCTCGATGGAAGGACCTCACGCCTGAGAAAGAGATCGTGAACGAGATCAAGGCGGCAGTGTCGGATGCATTCAGCGGCGCTTTGACGGATGTGCATTCCTCACTCAGAAATAAATCAACAAGCATCGATTTTGTGGGGTTTAAAAGACTGGGTCTTTTGTGTGTCTCTCGTATATGTGTTACGCCTAGTCCGAGTCGTCTTCGTCAACCGTTCGTCGCTTCTTGACGCTGCGCACGACGATGTCTTCATCGTCGTCATCGTCGTCTTGCTCTTCCTCTGCCTGCTCCTGTTCGCTATCTGATCGTTCTGCCTCACGGGCGCGATTACGACTGTACTCGTCAAAGCCATCTCC
>KE464126.1:6408-18842 GCA_000387445.2 Pythium aphanidermatum DAOM BR444 | reverse complement strand
CAAACGAAGGAAGTTCGATTTTTGGACCTCCCACTTAGGCACCTTCTTGAAGTTGGCGCTGTTAGTCATTCAGGGATTATCCATCAGGTTGCAGAGGAGGCAACCGCAGAAGCCGCGATTGCCAAAAGCTTTTTAAGTGTTGCCCAGACTTGGGAAATACGCGAAATACCCAGTCACGCAAAGAAAGATCGTGAGGGTCGTGATGCTGTGTGTCTTGGCGACTGTACAGAGATCATAACACTTCTCGAAGAGAGCGAAGTATTGCTTCGCGTGATGGAGTCGTCCTCGTATGCTCGCGTCATAAACTCTAGACTCTTCAAGCTCCTACAAGATCTGGCAGTGACAAAGGAAACAATGGACCTTCTAACAGCTTGCCAGCAGAAATGGGAGTACCTTCAGCGTCTTATTTCAGTTGACTTCGTGCGATCATTTCCCGAGCAAAGCAAACTGCTGCAACAACACGACGCAAGCTGGAAGACGATAATGGAAGGAATTTCAAAGAGAACCTTGTGCTTACCGTTCAGTACAAACGTTGAAAACCGGCAGCTACTCCAGGCAATACTCACTGGGTTTGAATCTGCTGCCAGGTTCCTCGACCAACATTTAGAGGTACGGAGCGTTACCACTATATTGACATTCGTATTTTACTTGACGATTCTCTACATAGATGAAACGACAAAGCTTCCCGGGGTTCTATAAGCTATCAAATGCAGAGTTGGGCACATTGCTTTCGAAAGTCCGAGATATCAACAATATCCAACAGTTTCTCTACCAGTGTTTCGATAATGTTGGACGAATCAATTTTGGTACTCGGGAAGCTTGCCAAGATATCTTAAGCATTACATCTCGATCTTTTCCCTATACTGAGAATATTCAGATGGGAAAAAACCTAAAAGCAAGAGGCCCTCCCGAGCAATGGCTTGGCGCTGTGGAAAGAAGGTTGACTGAGATGCTTCGTAAAGGGACGAAAGATGCCGTGACACTGTTATCTCAAGCATCTGCACCGGGAATCAATCCATTTGATGTCTCGACACTGAGCGCGATTCCGTTGCAGGTGAGTCGTGCGTGTCAACCAGCTTTAGTGCTAGAATTCACTAAACGCATGCCTTGCATATCTAGAGCATTATACTTGCCGACCGTATTCTTCGATGCGAGCTAATGGAGTCATCTCTCACAATCGAAGACGACATGAATCAAGCAGTGGCGATCCATGCAAAATTATGTCAGTATGATAAAAGTGTTTGTGACCGTTTGATTGGGGGAGCGGCACGTGATGGAACACTTATCAAATTTTTAAGCACCCGAGATATTCTTCTTCTTTCGGCCCTCCGACTTCACGAAATTGAGTTTCGAGACGCCATAAACGAGCACTTCGCTCCACTCTCAGCCGATGGGGCTCGGAATGGAGGGTTGGGTGTTCAATGGCAGCTCCAGATGAAACATCGCTTCGATGACAGTACTACCGTGGGTTATGATTGTCACGTTGAGTTGGACGGCATGCGGGTCTCGTACGGTTTCAACTATGTCAATGTGAACACCGAGCTTGTCTTCACGCCACGTACCATGCGCTACGTATTTTCCATCTTGACCGCCGCCAGACATGCTCAGGCAGTGATGATGAATGGGGTCGAAAGCGCTGGAAAGCACAGCATAGCATTGCAGATTAGCCGACATTTCGGGCGTCGGTTCTTCGGTCTCGGAACATCGGAAACAGCGACATCGAGCTCGGGATACTATCACGTCGCTCATTGTCTTAAGCTTCTGCGTGGTGCACTCCACAGTGGTGGGATTTTGTATATAGCACTGCCAAAACACGATGAAGCGCTCGGTCTTCTTCGAATCCTAAGCTCACATCTCTCCCAGATTGAGGTAGGCATGCGCATGCTATCGTATGCTGCTTTATATGCGCTGATACAACTCTTTATCTTTGTCATTTTCAGCATTCTGTCTTGTGCAAGCTTCCTATTACTTGTCTACAGAAGGCCCCAATTAATTGGATACCAGGAACATCACTATTGTTCGCATACAGAGCGTTATCTTCATCAGCACCACAGTGGCTCCGACTACGTCATGACTTTGATACCGCTGCTTCAGTGTTTTGTTCAGTTGAAGTTGTCCCTGGTCATGACGTTCAACCAGTACTAGAGGCACTCGCTTACAGCAACAGCCTCGAGGCTCCGCAACGGATCGCCCAAAAGTTTGCTCTTTTGTGGCGTCATTTAGCCTTCGTGATGGCTCAACATGGACTGACTAACTTCTTCACCATGCGCACGGCGAAACGAGTCCTATCGTCAGTAGCTAAATCGATGTGGATACACACAGAGTCGTTTGAAAGAGAGGCGTTGCAAGACTATCTACTCTGCGAGCGAGTGCTTGTATTATGCCGTCTATACCTCGGTTCGGATCGTCAGGCTACATGTGCTCTACTAGACTCGCTCGACTATATTTTCCAATATCGAGAACACGAACACGAGTGGTACGCCAAACAGTGGAGACGGAAGATGCGATCAAGTAAAGATGAAATGACACAGAAGCTACAAGACTTTGTTGATGAAGCTGCTCAAGAGTTGCAATTTTTGCCGCGCAAACTACTTGTGACGAGTGCTGTTGATATAGCGAAAGGCCTTGCGGTGAGCACCAGTGTTGTGCTTGCCGGATCAAGCGGCGCAGGAAAGACAACTTCCTACAGCGTTTTGGCTAGCGCGTTAGATCTATGGAAAGCTGATATTGTGGCTCAGAGTCAATCACTAAAGATGTCGAGTTCCCAACAGCCTGAGGCAGCATTAAGTAGCGGAGTTCAAAAAAGGGCCCAAGCGAGTCACCCACACAAACCCATGGTTGTGGGCCAAGCTCATTTGTTACAATTCGTGTCATACTTCCTACCTCATTAACCATGACGCAGTTCATCGGAAGCACAGCTACTGACGCGAAAGGTCAGATCAATTCTCTCCTTGGTCGATTGATTCGCGAAGCACAAGACAGCTACGCACTTAGTACGGAACACGAAATCCGACTGTCTACAGGGACGGAATCAAGTGTTGTTCCTCCAATATTTGGTCCTTTGCTGGCCTTCCAAAAGCTCTCGTGGATAGTATTCGACGGTGCCCACTCGTGTGGAGGTGCATGGCTGGACGTACTGGTCTCTACGCTCGGACACAAGTTTACCTTCGGTATGATGGACTCCTGTGACAACCCCAGTCGCGATTTGGTTCGTTTCATGGATGGCGAATTTATGACACTTCCTCCGAATGTTCGGTTCTTGTTCGAGACGTGGTCGCTAGAAAACGCAACACCCGCAGTGCTTCGAGAAAGCTCAATCGTTGTACTCAAAACCGAACCTGAACTTGATATTGGGAAGGATGATGACTCGCTTCCTATTTACTGCGCATATATTCAGCGTTTCATTGAGCAGCATCGGCCCGTAGCGATGTCTGAGACGTCTGCTTCGTCATGGGGAGATCTATCAAACGTGGTGTATGAAACTGTCCTGAATCGGCTGATTGGATCAGATGTTCTATCGAAGATTTATGTCATGATGGAAGACTACGGTATCGCAGTCAAACTGACGATGCTAGAACGAGTTGAGTATCTCATGTCGATTCTTCAAGCACTGCTGAACACAATCGCTGCTACATGTTCTTCTTCGCGGAAAAATGAAGGTGATTCCATCTCAGGAACCGTTCCAGAAGAGGATGTTCGTCAACGTGTTGAGATGGCGATCTTATATTCGGTGATGTGGGGCTTCAGCGCCTGCAGCAGCCTTTGCCAAGATCGGACAAGAAGCACAGCACTTCGACACCTAATAAGCGGGATACTCAAGAGTCATTTCGATATGATCTCTCACACTTGGGAAGACTGCGGGTATGAGTGTAATCTCTTCGACCTATTGATCGACATTAGTGGCCTGCGATTTGTCAGTCTCGACGGTGTGGACACATTAATTTTGAGAGACAAGATATGGCGTCATTCGGTTGCCCAGAGCGCGTCCATGCCGGGCTCTATATCAGAACAGCAATTCCACTCGCTTTTTGTTCCGACAACCACAAGTTTGATCGTCCACGCAGCGATGAAAGAAGCAATTCGAAGTGCACGCGGAGTTTTGCTGATTGGAGATGACAACTCTCGCAAGACGATGCTCCTACAGAATTTCCTTAAGCAATTAGACACCTTGCGTATTCTGACCACGTCCAACTACACCAGTATTCCTCAGCCAACAATAGCAAGTGGTGACTCGCACGACACTTACACACGCCGTAAACGAGCAGTTCCCCTCGTCCGTGCTCCTTTGTTTCCAAACACAGACAGCACGTACGCATCCTTGGATCGTATTCGATTGCATCAAGTTGGTCTCGTGAAGCGACTTGCAAAACGATTCCGGAAGGTCAACAAAGCTGCAGCAGCCCTTGCGGCCGCCAATAGAACGTTTGGTGCTGCAAGATTCAAGAACAAGCCAGAAAGCAATGTGGATGAGGCAGGAAAGAAGACCAAGACCACGAAAAAAGACCAAGGCTGGATGCTTCCTCCACACCTGAATGAGAACAAATCCGGAATGGTGGCGAAGTTCGACCTTGGTGATTTTGTTCCATTCTACTTCGCTATGAACCAACATGATCGCGGCGTACAGGAGCTTGCTCGTTGTCTTGAGAGGATGCTTCAGCGTGAACGTAGTGGAGTCTTTGAACCGCCACCGGGCAAGACTGCCGTTTTGATCATTGACGATCTCCATTTGCCAGTCGAATCGAACGACGAAGAACACCCATCTTGTCACGAATACTTGCGGTCAGTGCACGAGCACGCTTTAGTTCTGACGCCATGCACAGACACGTCTACGGCAGCGACACCGATCACAATTGAGAATTTGATGATGGTAGCATCAATCCGACCACATGTGCTCACATCTCAACAGGGGACACACACGAAACACGGATCTCTTGACAAACTTGTCAAGCGGTTTTTACCTGTCTATGCACCTCCGTGCTCTTCGATGGAGCTACATTCTATCTTTCACTCATTGGTGGTCGCTCATTGGGAAAGAATTTCGACAGCACCACTCGAGAAGCTCCCATCTGTCGTTCGTCAAACACTTCCTATAGTCGTGGCAGCTACAACGATTTTGTGGACGAAAATGCGTCATCGAGCTAGTTCGTCTGATGATCTCAACTTGATGACCACACCAACTGTCTTCGATTTGCACGATTTGTGTCGAGTCTACGCTGGAATGTGTGCGGTTGAACCCACGTACATTCTTGACAGTGAAACTATGTTTCGCCTTCTTGCTCACGAAGTCATACGCTCCTTTGGAGATGCGTTAGGGACACAACAAGCTCGGACGTGGCTCCGACACGATGTATTGAAGATTCGCGTAGTTCTTGACGAATTGGATCACAGCCAAATCCAGCAGATCGCGAAGAACGGATCTTCTGCCGCTACAAACGTAGTGGCATCTACACCACAAAACAAACTGGTAACCCCCACTGGTACAGGTGATACGAACGGCGGAGATCAAGCCCGAGCGACTAATCTGAACACAAGCAGGAATGCCACCGGATTGTTGACATTTTTCATGAACGAATTGATGCCAGCCGAAAAGAAGTCGAAGTCTGAGCACACCGTGTCCGCGCAGCAACGCTTAGCATACGAGCGCAAGCGTCTTCACGTTGTTGGAATATGGGCCTTTGTCCCGTCGTCACTTTATTACCAGATCAGCCTTGGCGGGCAGCCCGCAACATCAAACGCTACGACAAGTGAGTCCTCTCAGCCGTCGCCACTACAGCGGCGCAACAGCGTTAAGTTCTTACGAAGAAGAAGCATGGAAAACGTTGCTGCTGCCACAGACAACGGGTCCAGTGGCTCAGTAATGGGAGGACCATCATCTGTCTCTTCTAGAACTTCGTCACTTGGTAGTTCGCGTTGGATATATGCCGAAATACCTCTCACCGAAGATGAAGATGGCACATCTGAAGAAGAACTCCAGGCAATACAGAATCTGTTCTCCGCGATTCGAGTTTGTGGAGCATTAACGGTCAACCGATCGTCCAAGACGCCTGTCACTGATCTATACCTCCACATTCAGCTTGCTCAGCTTCCCCGCAACTCCCCCAACGTCACCCCATTGCTGGTACGTAGTATAGATTATCATCTTACTTCTTAATCGTCGTCTCACCACATTTGTGCAGGCACGGAATATCGCTAAGGTGGAGCGAGTGTTTTCTCCGCCAGGCTGTCGGATTGCTCTGTTCGGTGTGTCAGGTTGTGGACGTGAACTGTTACTACGGTACGCTTGCATATCTCGTCAGACGACTCAACAGCAATGCATTTGGACTGTCGAAGGAGTGCCAGACGAGAGAGTCATGGCCAAGAAGTGGAAACATGTCGTTCACCAACTCTTCCATCGAGTAGGCGTGGGTTGCGAAGCGGTCACACTCGTTGTGAAGCGGATACAACACTGGCCAAAGACGCTACTTGGACAGCTTCTTGCTCTCATGGTCGCAGGAGAAATTCCAGATGCTTTCACACTCGAAGAGCAAATCAAGTTGGCCACCCGCGTCCGCGACGAGCGATTGATAGAAATGGAGCAACGACACCAAGCCCAAATCACACGGATACGCGAAGAGGTCGAGCAACAAAAAGAGACAGAACTACTTGCGAGAAAAGATGAGCTAGATTCTTCACAAGGTCGATCCAAAGCCACTACAGCAGCGCTCTATCAGGAGATAGAGAAGAAATACCAGCATGGACTAATGCTCAGGTTGGCTCAAGTACAGCTTCGGCATCAACAAGAACTGGACGATTTCTTACGCAAGTGCGAAGTAGAAAATGAGAGCGTGACGGCAACGATCATGTCGCTCATGCGACCACTAGGTATGACCAGCGGCAAGTGGCAGCAGATCGTACAGCGTATGCGCCGTCGACTCAAAATTGTTTTGATGGTTGACTCTGACGAACACCCACTCGTTATCAAGACAGCGCCGCAACTCCTCCACCTCTGCAACTTAGCAACTCTATCACCGCTGGATATACCCTCACTAAGTGCTGCATTGTTTGGCACCTACCGAGCTGAGCTCCAGTCGGCGTTCAATTTGGAACGATCGGGGATCAGCAGAGGATCTGGAAGCTTTGCGTTGAACTCTGTGGAGGATCGTGCTGATTTTGTCAAGTTCATGGACCAAGCTGAACATGACCTGCCAAGAATTGTGGCGCTGGCTGCTCATATGCACGCATCCGCCAAAGCACTTGCACTTCGAGAAAATCGAGAAATTGCAACCGAGCAAGCATTGATTGTTCCCCGATTTTTCACGCGTATACTGCGTTTCTATTACCACAAAGAACGCGAGTTACGTCGCAAAGCGGAATGGGTTTCGTATGTTTACACGAGCATGGAGAAATCACTTTGGAAATTGCAAGATCGAGATGGAGAACTACAAGCTCAGCTAGTAGCGTGTGATCAGCAAATTGAAGTCTCTCAGGAACTGTTGTTGGAACAACAAGACGACTGTAATCGCATTCGAGATATGATGAAGCGTTACCAGGAAGCAGCAGAGGAGCAAGTGCAAGTCACAAATGAAATGGAGCAACGGGCTCAAGGGGAGCTGCATGTACCACTCGCATGCCTCGAAGAAGCAAATGCGGCTCTGTTGATGATTGACAAGCGCCACATCATTGAAATCAAGTCTTTCAACAGCCCACCGCTATTGGTGCACTTAGTTCTGGATGCTATCTGTGTCATGTTCTCGCTCGAGCCAGCGTGGGAGAACGCCCGAAAGATTCTGAGTGATGCCAACGTTGTGCATACTCTGCTCACATTCGACAAAGACAATATCTCATCCGAGATTCTGACAAAACTCGAAATGACGTACATTAGTGATCCACGGTTTCAACGGGAAGAAGTTGAGAAGCAAAGTGTTGCAGCCAGTATGATGGTAGTGTGGGTACGAGCAATGTATCAGTACGCTACTGCACGGCGGCAAGTCATGCCAACGCTAGAGAAACTGGAACAAGCACAGTCCAGACTACGACTACTCATGCAAGAGTTCCAAGTGAGCAAGCAGCGCGTTATTGAGGCCGACGACGCTCTAGCGAAAACGAGAGAAACGCTTGCAAAGGCTCAGGAACTTCGCAAGGAAACTCTGGACGAGATGGAATCACGACATACTCGTCTCGATGGTGGGAAGGTTGTTCTAGAATTTCTTACTGAAGACAAACATGAAGCCGACAAGATATCCCAGCGTCTGGAAAACGAGAGAGCTTTTGGACTCACATGGTGGAACGCATTATTGAGTGCTGGGGCTATTGCTTACTCGAGACACTTTGATGCTCCAGACCGGTTGCACCTATTTGAAGAGTGGTCAAAAGGATATCAACAGATTGCCGCTCCTGCGCGTACTGTTGTAGAAGACGAATGCGTCCCAGAAGTCACGCCTAGATTTATTCCAGCCATTTCAATGGGCATCAATATGTCTGATTCAGAGACCGTGGCTGAAGATGCAGGTAAGCACGATGAGCAGCACGAGTCTATGATAATATTCGATGAGTCCCATCGATACTGGGAGTTTGCAAGCGCATGTGGCTTTTTCTTCTCCAAGAGAAATCTTCAGGACGCTTTTCTTCTCACCCAGACAGCGATGGCCGCGTTTCCTGTTGTTCTGGTAACATCTTTTGTTCGAGAGATGGAGGAGTTATTGCTCAAAGGGGCTCGCTACCTATGGAAATGGCCGAATTATTTCATGATTAGTGCAAAAGCTGTCGATCTCGAAGCTGCATTGTTGACAGCCGTACGAGACGGACACCAGTTGTTGATTCTAGATGTCGATCCATTGGATGTCGAATACCAGCTCGGCTCTCTTTGGTGGCTGTTTCATTGGAGTAGTGTACCAGGAGAAGGGGAAGAGGGAGGTGAACAACTGATAACAGGGAAAGACAGCGAGAAGCAAACGAGTGACTCGAACGTGAACAACAGAGTCACAGTGCATCCTTCATTTCGGGCTATTCTCGCGACTCACCAAAATGGATCGTTGTTTGGCGATTCGCTGCTATCTCAAGTTCCCGTCATCGACGCTCAACAGCATACCACTGAGGTTGCAGATGTTATCCTTGATAAGTTGTGGTATCCCGGACTGTTTGAAGGAGGGCAGCACGGATTTGGGCTAAAACAGTCTGTTCGTGATTTTGATCGCCTTCAGCGGCAATATGAAGAGGCGCTGACGCAGCTCACCAAGCTTATCCAGGGTGCTGCTGTGCGTGGCGAGTTTCAACGAGAGGAGACTGAAGTCATCCAGAACGCGAGTAGTGTAACACATGACGCGCGGGTTGCCATTACAGCTAAGAAACAAGAGATTCGAGAGCGCATCCAAGTTGTTTTGAAGCACCAAATGTTTGCTCGGCTCGGTGCTGCAATTTATAGTGCCATCAATGGGCAAAGTACGTTATCCGTCCCAGAGAATCCCATCGGCTTTCTTTCCAGATGTTCCTTCCCATATTCTTGACTGCATTGAAGAAGCCTGTTGCGGGTATGAGTTCTGGCGGCATACCAATGCTGACACGGAGAACATCGTCCAGCAATCCAGCACCCGTTCTCCGCTCTGCTAGTCGTCTGGTGATGCTGGCACAACAGCATCAACAAGGAACTTCACGGCACCACACCACCATGGGCGCTCGTGGCTCCGGATTTGATTCCATTAGCGAGATTCTGAAGAAAGTCCTGAACCAGTTGATGCCGCTCTTGCAAGATGCAAATGAGTGGTACAAGTTTCTCATTCACATGCTATGGTTTTTGGAGCGCCAGTATCCCGTAGATGACTCGCCTTATGCGCCTGCGTTGCAGGCTGCCGCGACGACGCTCGATTCCCCCACCACACGATCCCAGGAACCTAGTGTTCATCGATTGCTTTCAATGATCAAGCTAAGCCACTGGAAAAGCCAGGCTGTATGTGACGACTATATTGCACTACCTGATGATGTCCAAGACCCTGACAAACTCGTCTCGCTGGTAGTCAATGGCCACGCGATGAACACATGCATTGAGAACACATCCGTTGGACTCAGTTTCGTCAACGCAGCACAACCGTCTGTGTTTGCAGCGAGCCGCTGTCGTGCAGAACGAGTCAAGACGACCCTGTCAATGTACCCGAGGTTATTACGTTTACTATGTGATCGGATCCTTCTGGTGTATGGTGTTCAAGTTCGTTTTGCTGTGAGTCACCAAGAACTTGTACCAGACTCGAGTTCAATCGACGGTTCATCGCATGGCTTACTTGACGACGCATCTCTCGAAGGTCTCAAAGAAGCACAGGCGAATACTGGTTGGCTGCGGTTACTTCGAGGGCTCCCTGAGGCATCCTTTATCCTCATTCGATCAGAGCATGCATTTGGATTCTATCAGTTTCTGCATCGTATATTCCACACCACAACAGCCACACAAGATGTCAGACTAGCACTCTTGAAGGCAGTTGTATCCAAGGTACGCCGATCATCATCTGATCTCGACGCTTTGTTCGTCATTCCAAATGATCGATTAGGGGGAGGCTCTGCGGATGGCAGGGGATTTCTATCGCTATCGGCTGGCGAGACTGCGCTGATGATTCACGAGTTGACACAGCTTACACTGATGGATCGAGACAAGCTTGAAGCGTTTGTGGAAGACACCCTTGTCACAATTGTCAACCTTCAAACTGTGAGTCACGCGCCTTGCCAAGCAACACACTGGGAGGACATGTATCATTTGATGGTCCTCACACCGCAAGGAACTGCATCAACTGAGCTACGTCGGTTTGAGGGAGGCCACTTGGCGCGATTGAAACGATCAAACTCGACCACCTCACAACAAGCAGATGGTGCAGGTAAAAGTGGAGGTGCGATTGCTTTGATATCGCCTTCACGGCCTACTGCGCGTCGCTTTTCGACCAACCTACACCATCGAAGATCTGATGCCGCTGGCGTTTTGTCTACGACAGCTCCGACACCCAAGTTTGTTGGTGCAATTAATAACACCCGTACGGTCCCTGATCATCTTCGCGATACCATGGTTGTGTTTGCGGCAGAACCAACTGAACTAGGGACGGATCGAATTCCGTCGTTCAAGCAATGCATTCGCGAGACACTGGTTCGATTCGCGTATCATCCATTTGGGGATATGCTCCGGCAGATATTGGATGCGCAGAGTAACAGCGAAACAGCGAAGCTCCAAGGTGGCGGGAATCCAGCAGAGACAACAGCAGGGTTCCTCTCGCCACTGAAAATGGTGTGGCATTATTTGACGGCATTGGTCGTGTACCACTCGATCCTCACCTACAGATGGCAGTTGACGCTTCGTCAATACACTGTTTCGTCTTGCACGACAAGTTCATCGGAACAGTACTTGTGGGATGTGCTCATCACGGCTCTCGATCAGTTGTTACTCTTGTTGGGCCAATGTCGCGCAACCAAGTCCTCGCAATTGCGAGCGAAGGAACTCCTCACACGCGTCAAGCAACAAGTATTCTTGTCGACATACTCTCGCAAAACCAAGTCCCAGTATGAGGTTACTGTCGTGCGCACACTGTGCCGCGAAATCTTGTGGCTTGTCCATGATTCTATCGATACTGGAGGCAGTGAAGATATAGTCTCTCCGCCTACTCCATCATCATCGTCGTCGTTTGCAATGATGGCAAACGCTCCAGGCATCACGAGCTCTCGGAATTTGAAAAGTCAGCGCCTACTTCGAGTAAATAGTTCCAGCTCAAACCCATCCGCAATCGCTACTACTAGTACTCCGCCCTTGGGTTTGGCTTCATTCGGTGCATCTACTCGCAGAGCGCCGGGTCGCCGTCGTTCATCACTCGGGGATCAAACGCAGTCGTTGCTCACTGACCTGAAGCTACCTCTTGGTGATCTACGAGGCAATGTCCACGAGTTGGAGAATTGGCTCGATTTTATGTGGAAATACGCCGCTCAGGTGGATGGCGCGATTGAGAACCACCTACGGGACGTATTTGGACTTTTGACACCAGTTGACACGGATCTTGTGTCTCATCCGACGTCTCCATCGCCGGCGTGGGTCGAACTCTTTGGGTGGATACGGCAACCTGTCCGATACGGATCAATCGAGTCCCAGATTCTAGTGGACGATGCTTTACAAGCCCTACAGATGATCAGGGAGAAAATCATGCCGCCCATGATCGAAACGGAGGAGCTGAGTGGCGGCATCGATAGAAGCGATGAATCTCAATCCAAGACAGATTGTGAAAGGAAACATGAGGGGGGAAGGACTGCGGCAGCCGGAGGCGATGATGACGGAGACGATGGTGGTGATGAAGTCGCCTCTGTACGAACAGGAGCAACTCCGAGCGGGAGTCGCTCGTCGCTCGGTTCTACCATGGATTATGACTCGGAAGTGCAGTCCAAGTCCGAGAAGCCGGACGATTCGCCAGCATTACGACCACACCTGACTCTGCTCCATC
>KE464124.1:9961-30968 GCA_000387445.2 Pythium aphanidermatum DAOM BR444 | reverse complement strand
TCGTTTATTGCAGCCCATGGCATCGGCAGCAGCGCCAAGTACTAGTCATCAAGTGAGACTGCCAGCCATGGATTTGTGCTAGCCAAACAAAAGCATTTGAAAGTGAAAACTGCTATGGTGTTTGCAACCTATCTCAAGGTACTCAGTAGAAGTATTTTGGGGTCATTCATAGTTCCTGTAGATCATCCTCATAGTCAACGATGGCGCTGGTAGAGGATCTGCAACGCTGTCGCCGCCTAGTAGCAGGCATGCGCAGCCTGGTCATGGCTTCATCGCTGCGACTCCAATTACTCGATGAGGCACGAGAAGAACTTGCCAGGAGAGAGGCCGCAAAGGCCACGAGACGTATGGCCATGACACCACGGACTCGGTATCTCATGTACGATCTCAGTGATGCGTGATACCTGTGAGGAAGCTCATGATCTGACTGTAGGTACTTCCGTATGCAGCGTATCGTGTTGATTCAGCGTCAATGGAGAAAGTAATACGACTCCAGCAGCACGCGTCGTGCAGTTGTGTGGAAGTTTGACTGGTTTCGGTCTCATGCAGGCATCGCTGGCAGCGGTTAATCCTCGAGAAGATCAAGATTGAGCGACGATGGCGAGCACGTCGAGGTGAGCTCGTCCTCTCATCTCTATGAGGAGATATGACGCTCTAATCACTCGTACTTGAAGGGAATCGACGCATGGAGCAGAGTGCAACGGCCATCCAGCGAGTGTTTCGCGGGTTCCGAGTCCGACAACTGATGTAATTCCAAGAAAATGAAGCGGACACATGCCTCTCAGCCCCCACTCACGTGATTGCTTGGTGACAGGACACAGGATCGTCATGCTGGACACTTTTCTATCCTCGGACTTATTGTGGAAGCTCGGCAACTATCGCGACTTGAGAAACGACGCACCAAACGCATGGAGTTCCACAAACGTCTTGAAAACATTCAATCAGAGCTACACGAGGCAAGACGGCAGATGGGCATCGTAACAGCAGATAAAGAGATCACAGTGCACAGGATCAACCAAGCGCCGAACGAGAAAATCGTGCTACACATCGACGCCAAACTGCTCGACGGGACAGTAGTACGGATGGAAGCACACCAGCTTCTTCTCCACCAAACAGCCGAAATCGAGCGCTTGCAGGTGATCATAGACCGCCTTGAGCATCAGATGCGAGAGTTACACGCCGGAATTCCGATCGTTCAGCAGGCCGCAACTACCATTCAGATTCAGTACGTGCGGCACCCATAAATGGGTTGGGAGTGCTCACAGATTATTTGTGTGTGCAGATATCGGCGGTTTGTTGCTCAGCGACAGAGGATTGAGCGTATGAGAAGGCGAAGAAACGCGCGTGTCCGGCTGCGTCTCTCTTGTGAGCGTTGCTATGAGCGGCTGAATGCAGGCTTCGTGATCAGGCAGCACGAGTTATGGCATCGGTGTGCTCGAGTCATTGCTGGGCTTTATCACATCATCATCGCCAAAAGGCTTCTCAAGCTGTATCGCGAGCAGAGAGCAGCGATCAAAATCCAACTGATGTACCAGAACAAACAGAAGCGCATTGAAGCCCATGCCAAAGTGGCGTGGAAGAAAGCAAAGCTGCGAGCGCAGCGGCACTATCAGAATCACAAATTGAAAATTGCACGCCACGTTTGGACTGCGTGGCGATTAGCAGTCGACCGAGAGAAGCAGCGTCAGATTCGGATAGCAAAGTTACTTGCGAACGGAAATGGGGCGTGGATTGTAGCTAAAGCACGAAAGCTTCAGCGACTAGCGCGTGATCTAGCAGCTTATAGACGCGCACTCAGCGAGGAAATCGTGCCAATCTTGAACCCAGTCTTGAGCCACCGGATCCAGTCAGTTGTGACAACTTCCTGGGCACTCACTCCTCCACGAGATGTGTTTGTTTGCTTCTATCAAAAGACAATTCAAGACATTCTCGCATGGCGTGCTCCCGAGCAGCAGATGTACTTCTTAGCACGTCGCTATATGCTGCCTTTGGACACGTTTCCATTAAACGATATATGGCGATGGTTCCGTAATCATCAACAGAACGAGTCCACCGCGTCTGGATGGAGTATCGACCTGCGACCACCGTACACGATTCGTACGTTGCGCTTTCTGGCACCACTGTCGCGTTATTACGATTTGTATGAGCGCATTGCTCTGCAAACGGAGCAGATTCGCAACTTCTATGAAGCTGTCCTCGCGATGCGGCAGTATTTAGTCATGCTATACGAGCACGACGCCGTTGTGTTTACTCCTGCATCGACGTACTCAGCCAAACTACGGGACGAGAAGATTCGCCGACTGATACAGCGAAGCAACGAGGAGCTCGGCGGATCCCTATATACTATTGCCGACCAGAACGCGATCGCGTTCTCGACATTCCACTCGATATGGAACGACTTGTGTGAGAAGTGTTTAGCGATGGAGACCGATCGGACTGCAAGCAAATGTCTCGTATGTGGACACAAGCGTCTTGAGCGATCAACCGCAGTACAAGTGAGCCATGCTGCCGCTTTCGAAGCCGTGACTCCTAATCAGTCTGTCCGGTGGATTCGAGCCGCTGAACGATGTGATTTTGTCGTTGTAAATGCGTTTTTCCACGCACTCGCTCCTCGTGGTCACGCCCATCGAGAGCTATGCACCCCAGACGTACTATGGAGGATTGCCCTTTCTAAAGCTGTCGAGCCGTTGCAGATTCTCTATGAAGAGTACAATATTCATTCACTCGACGAGTTACTGCAAGCTCATATCCCAGCAAAATGGCAGACATTCCTACCAGCATCCGTGGTTCAAAAGGTACAGCTCTTCCAGCGGCTACTTCGAGATGAACTGATTATAATTCAGAAAGATGGAGAGGATTCAGGATGAACTTTTGGATGGATTTTCAGGGACAAATGCAAAGAGTGCATCGTGGTGAGAAGAGCATAGCGGATGTCACACGTCCAATACAGTTTGCCACCGACATTTGCTCTCCCTCCCTTTGATCGTGCTCGAGTTTACTGGAGCCAGTGAGTCCCATGAGAAGGTATGATGCGCTATGTTTGGCGATGTACTCGTGCAAGCTCTCGGCGACTGTGACACCCGACTCCAATGGAAGCAAGTCTACTAGACCATCGATGTTGGTAGCTGCGAGGAATTCACTACAGAACGCAAAGGGCTGGTCGTCGAAAGCTCCAACCAACGGCTTCTTGTAGAAGTGAACGATACGAACACAGTCTGTAGGTTTGACGAGCTTGAGCAATGCCTGCAGACATCGTCGAGTTGATTCGGTTGACGAGTCGATGGCGACGACGAAGACATAGGAGCGAGAAGCTGTCGCGTGGATAGGAGCAGGAGGGACGAGGAGGATCGGAATGGGCGTGAAGCGGAGCACGTCTCGAGGTACGTGGCCCAATTGATCGATCGCTGGGCCGCCCTTGCCGATCGTTCCCAACACCAGAAAGTCTGCTCGGTGCTTCTCACTGACGTCCAGAAGCTGGGACGCGACTGAGGCAAACGGAGCAGTGCCCTGGAAGACGCTTTCAATCGCGAGGCGGTTGCGAGGCAGTCGCAAGCGGTTGGCGTGGGCTTTGTACTCTATCCGATGCACAACAAACAGAGAAAGAGTATGAGTCGAGTACCCATAATTACCATGAACCTGAGAGCTCGATACCATCGATAATGAAGTCGCTGGAGATCATAGGGAGCTGGATACTGTGTGCGCCACTGTCTTCACTTACGTGGATCACGGTAATGACACCTTGGCGTCGCAGTCGCGTCGTGACTTCGAACGCGACGTAAGACTGACCTACACCACAAGTTCAGCTAATCGATTGCAGTCCCTCATCGCATCCAGTACATACGACTTCCATCCACACCGATACAAAACGCTGTTGTTGGGAGAAGTCGTCTGCTTTCGTCATGTGCTTCTCATCATATCCATCGTCAGCGGTCCACATGTCAGTACCAAGAACACTTCCACGAGCGTGTACCGGTCTCGAGTTCCCTTCGTAGGCGTGTGAGCAATGTGTCCAGGTCCAAGAAGAAGCCCGCCTCACTCTCCCTTGCTGCCTGCCCTGGGTCGTACTCAACGTCCTCTGTGATTCGACAGAGCTGCTCAAACGCAGTGTCGCTTACACTGCTTGTATCGATCGTTTTGATCTGCGCTAAAATCTCCTGTGGATGACCGACCAACAGCTCCCGGAACGCATCATCCGCTACGACGTCCTGCGTGGCGATGCCCCATGCTAATCGGGTGAGCTGCAGACTCAACTGAAGAACTGGAGAAATCTTCTTGAGAGCCAACACGTCTTTCATCGTCGCCTTTAACTGTGTGACACGAAGCGACGCGACTCCCTGGAGGGATTCAAAAGCCCCAGACCTCCCGAGCGCATCCTAACACAACCAAGCAGTCGTCATGTACATCCTAGTAGGAAGAGGGTGTTCCATATATCATTTTGGGGGGCGTGAAAGCGCCATCATAGTAGTGATGCTGTTGTATGTTGTCATTCTAATCACGATCGCGAACCAGTGCGAGGCCACGCGCACGCAGCTCGTCTTCCCACTGCACGTAGCACTCATCGTAGTACTTCTTCAGCCTTTCTGCTCGGATCACTTGCAGCTCCTTGTTCATTAGATCCATTTCTTCCGACAATCTGCACAGCCCACACGCTACTGTAAGTAACCGCAAACTCTCTTCTCTGTTCTTCTACGTACTGCTTCTGCTGTTGAACGCGTGCGCCACCTCCTGGTCGCAGGTTCTGCTTCTCCTCCCATCGCGCTCGACTCGCAGTCGTTTCATTCCCTTTGGCATACGCTCGCGCTTGGTGGAGTTCCTCTTCTCGAGCGATGAAACGCACGACGTTCAGTCCTGACGGGACCTTCTTCACGGGCTTTACCTCTCGATAGCTAGAGATCCCAGCAGGGCGGTCACGGTCGATGGGCATGGTGATTTTGCTTTAGGCAGCTCCTGACTCTCAGTATCGAAGTGCCCTAGAGAACAGTCTTCCTATCTATAGTACGCTTCTGAATGGACTCCATTGCTTCTCATTTCGATGCCTTAATCTTTTTTCTTCTTGGCGACCCAGGCCCAGACCATCTCACACTCAATGGGCTTCTCGCCCGAGGAATCCGTCACCTGCACGTCGACCAGCACTTCTCCTCGGTCGTTGCTTCTGATCTGCTCAATCTACAGCGAAGGGAACCATCAGAATCGGCCTTGTCTGTAATATAGTATGTCCCCACGCTCGTCATCCCGTACCTGCGCTGGTGTGAGGGATGCAATCGCCTTCAGATCGCCCTTGGCCACGCGCTTGTACCGGATCGTCATGCTCTTGATCAATGGAATATGCGAGTCCGGGACGTTCATGCCAAACACCATGCCACTCGCAGACTCCGCCAACAATGCCATACCGCAGGCGTGTACACCCCCGATATGGTTCTGCACACGCCAGCGGTTCTTGAGCTCCACGCGCGCTTCGCGATGCGTCCAGTCTTGGATGTGGATGCCCATGGTCATCGCCATCTTGACCTGCGAGTTAAAGAGGAATGACAGCGCCGTTTGTTGCACGGGCTGCGGCAACCCAGCGCCAGTGACCTTGCCCACAAGGCGGCTTAGACGGTTCAGCTTGGCCATCGCTCGATGCAGGTCAACAGCTAATGGATCCTGCGCGGGAGACTCTCCAGTTCACGTCGGGTTCTCATTGCGACCACCGGGAAACCCCATGCCATAAATCTTGGATCGCAATTCCAAAATACCGGTATATGTGTTAGGTGTACCGGTTTGAAGCAGTTGAAGAGACCATCACTCCTCGTTTCCCCCCTTTTTGCGACTGAACGGAAACGTCGCAACGCTCCTCCCTCACAGGGGGAAACCCACGAGGAGCGGAGGAAGCGCCGCTGGGGCGAAATGGACGCCTACGCGTTCTCCGCGGTGAACGCTGAGATCCAGAAGCTAGGGGGAGGTAGCACAGGCGCTGTGGATGGCGAGACGCCATCTGGAGCCGGTGGCGCTAGCATGCTGCCGTCGGTTGCGGCGACCAACCCGCAGTATATGAACCCTAAAGTTGTGTCGGCCATACGCGAAGATTGGGTCAAGCAACAGCTACGTCAACGTCAAGATGAGTACACTGACTATCAAAAAATGAGCATCGTGACAGGCACGTGGAATGTGAACGCGAAGAAGCCACTCATGGCTGCAGATACAGCGAAAATGGCGCAATGGCTTCAGTATCAGCAAGGTCACTCCGGAGCCCAGCCCACACAGCCAGATATTATCGCGCTGGGATTCCAGGAGATCGTCGATTTGAATGCCGTGAATGTCGTGGTAAATAATCAGTCCGCGCAGCGCAGTGCGCAATGGGAAGAAGCGATTTTAGTGGCGTTGAACCAACATATCTCGACCAACCAGTACAAGTTGGTGTTGTCCAGGAACCTTGTCGGGATTCTGGTTGTTGTGATTGTGCATGTAAAGCACATAGATAATGTGCGCGAAGTGTACGGGGCAACGGCGGGTGTAGGCATCATGGGAATGATGGGGAACAAAGGCGGCGCTGCAGTCCGTCTCACAATCTACGACTCGACGATCTGCTTTGTGTGTGCACATTTGGCTGCGCATCGAGAGAACGTTGCTGGAAGAAATGCAGATTACATGAATATCCTGTCTAAGATCGACTTCAAAGACACAAACGATGAGTCGCTCGTCGGAGACTCCAGCTATCTGAGTGGTGAACCCCCGATTTTGAATCACGATTTCGTATTTTGGATCGGCGATTTAAACTACCGCATTACGGATGAAGTTACAACTGAAGAGTGCTTTCAGTATGCAGAGACTGGGAAGTTGGGTCCACTGCTAGCTCGAGAGCAGCTCTTGATCGAACGCAAACGGGGAAATGTCTTTCACGACTTCGAAGAAGGACCCATCCGTTTCCCACCAACCTACAAGTACCAAGCTGGTACATCTGTGTACGAGAAACGACCAGAGAAGAAGCTTCGCGCTCCAGCGTGGTGTGATCGAATCCTATGGAAGGCCAAAATCGGCGACCACGTACAATTACTTCATTATGATGCAGTCAATGCTCTCGATCTGTCTGATCACAAGCCTGTTCACGCTTTCTTCGACGTCCAAATAAAGCATCAAGTACAAGCAAAGAAAAATCAAGTCACTCGTGAGATTATGCTGCAGTTGGATAAGTGGGAGAACGAAAATATGCCAAAGGTTCGTGTTCTCAACTCACACAACCAGGAACTTAGCAGCGATGCGATTTCGTTTCCTCACCTGAAGTACGGCCTCGAGCAAGGAAAAAGCGTTATCATCGAAAATACGGGCGTTGTAGTTGCACACTTTCGTTTTGTCCCAAAACTTGAAGACGTTACTATATGCAAATCTTGGCTTCGTGTAACACCAGCTTTTGGTATGATACCACCAAAAGAGAAGGTTGAGATCCGCATCACAGCTCGGATTGATGAAGATGTCGCAAAAGCGTTAAGCAGTGGAGAAGACTCGCTTGTTGATACAATGATCCTTCGAATCGAGACAGGAAGAGACTACTTCTTACCGATATGTGGAAGTTACGATGCATCATGTTTCGGTGCTTCACTGGATCAACTTGTCGCTTGTACAGACCCTGTGAGATCATCCAGATTGCCGGTAGCAAGTTCGTCTGCATCCACGTTTCAAGTCGATCAACATCCACATAGATCGAATGACGATTCAGAACAAGGAAGTACATCGCAGGTACAGCATGCCCAGAAGGTACCGAAGGAGCTGTGGCGAATGATCAACGACATTTTTCAGAACTTCATGCAAGAGAAGAACCTCTTCGTGGAGGCGGGAAACAAGCAAGAACTTGTCATTCTCCGTGAAGCCCTCGACACTGGTGCCCCATTTCCACCTCATAGCAGTTATTCCATGGCTGAGCTACTCTTAGCATGGCTGCAGAGCTTACGGGAAAGCGTCGTTCCAGATGATGTGTTTGCTCAAGCTCTCGCAAACGGTGGTGGTAATGTCGCACACACATGCCGACTCCTCCTCGATACACTACCTCCAGTGAGGTATAATGTGCTGGTCTATTTCGTGGCATTTTTGAAGGAGATATTGAAGCATTCGCAAGCAAACAAACTAACGCCAGAGAAACTGGCTTTTGTTTTCAGTCGATGCCTCGTGACACAGTACAAACCACAACTGCGATCAAGTCATAATTTTGGGGAAACACGCACAAGTTCAAACTCCTCTCCTCCCAATTCTATAAGCTCCACCGCATCAACTGTGTCGACTTCACCATCATCGACTTCAAATCAGCTGTTTCCGGAAGAGCGCTTGCGACAAACTGCGAGGGAGGCGGAGATAGCACAATGGAACGCCAGTCAACGCACTGAGAAGATGGAGAAGATGCTCATCCATTGGCTCACCACCAGCTCGCTCTGATGCCTGCGAGCTGAGAATATTTACATTGTAACACGAGCGCGAACGCTTGGTCATGCACACGAGTGAGTCCAAAATGTGAATATTCTTTCTGAAAGTTTGTCTATCCGACCACAAATAAGAGCTAGACTCTTCCTTAGAAGTCTTCTCTTCTGACATGAATGTACTCCCATCGTCGCCGTGTCTACAGTACACTGATCGTGAAGAGTGTGATGGCGCTACCATCGAAGAGCGGCAAGACTTGATTTCGTAGGAAGATGACGCCCCAAGTGAACGTCGTGAACCACAGGTGCGTGAACTGGTTGATCTGGTACTTGCGGATGACGATCGGGTGCGGCACAGGGAGAAGACCCACCATCGTGGTTGTGCGCAAGAAGTAGATGATCGCGTCTTCGTCCAAGCTGCCACCGGCTTTTTCGCACGCATCCTCGAGCTGAATACAGGAAAAAGCCGTTAGTCTACATGAAGGGAATATGTCGAGACAATTCGTCACGCTTACCTGAGGCAACAAGTACTGCAACAGACGCAGACTGGTTGTAAGCGGCAGCTTCTTCTTCCACGAAAGAAGCCATTCTTCCGTCGGGACAAACTCGCCGTCACTGTTCCGTGGCGTCTTGGTGCTGTCCGTTGTTGCGGCTCTTTGGTGCTCGCCAGCAGCAGTGTCGTCGGTCGAAGTCGTTGCTGAGGCGCCAGTGTTCTCGCGTCTTGTTCGGACTGGTGGGAGTTGTAGCTCGTTTAACTGATAGAAGACGTTCTTGTTCTGGATCATGGCATAAACGACCTGCTGGTTACCTTCGTACTGGTATTGGATGATGTTGTCAAACGTTTCAAGCAGGAAGAAGACCAAGTGGTGGTTCGCCTCGTTGTCGAACAGATAACGAGGCTGTGAAAAGAGCTTGAAAAGTCGAAGCAAACGCACAGCCGAGACCATATGCAGCTTCTTGCAGTACGGCGAGATATTGCAGATGATCGTGAGGAAGCAGTTGTACACCGAATTGAGCTTTTCGTATCCGCTGACAATGATCTTATGGAGACACACGATAAGCAAGTCGGCGTGATTTCCAGTGAACTGCGGGAGATCAGAAAGCGGTAGTCTGTTGTCGAAGGGCTTGTTGAGGTTCACACCGAAGTCACGCTCGCCACTGAGAAGCAGCAGGATGAACGTACAAATGTGAATCATGCCAACCTTTGACGGCTCCTGCCGTCCTTCGTACATCAGGAACAGCAATGGTACCACGAAAAGGTTCACGTCGGCCTTCTTCAGCACGTAGTTCAGGAACTTCTTGTTCTCATCAAGCAACTTCCACAACAGCACGAGCAGTTCTTGATGACATTTGATCTGCTTGATTGAGTTGGGCAGCAACGTGTTCATGGACTCATGGTAATTGTTCAGAAGCCGGGAGAGTCCTGTCATGATCAACAGGAAATCTTCTTCTCGCTGCAGGGAAGCGAGGAGTCGACGGTAGATGTTCTCTCCTGAAGACAGCTCCATGTTGCCAAATTCACCCGTCTCGCTCCGAGTTGAGAGTGGTCGTGCCGCCGATGGGGTATTGCTAGGCTGAGGCTTGCTACTGGCCATCACCTGCGTCTCACTCGTCTGTCCGAAGTCGAGGAGTACGAGAAGAACCTGCAGCGCCACATCCACGAGTGACTCTCGTTCGTCCGCGACGATACTACCGGCGTACGGAACACCCCATCCAACAGGATCGTACGAGACCACAATGTTGAGCAACGAGAAGAAGAGCGTGGAAGCGAACGGACAGTCGGGCGCCGTCGCGACTGCCAAGAACCGATCTTTCCACTGCGTACACGTCTCAGCCGTCTGGTACAGGATACCCGAGAAGCATGTCAGTAGGAGCTTGAGCACTTCTTTGCGGTTCTTGTCGTACGTCGCGGAGTTGACGACGTGAGCGTCTGGGTAACTTACACCCGCCTGCCACAGAAGCGACGGGTACACGAGTCCGTTCGTCGATGTGGCACCACTGCGCTGCGCACTGCGTCGCTCTTCGCCAAAACCCTTGTAGGCGTGGATGGAGACCGTGTACTCCGGTAAGAACAGTAGGCCCATGATCGCATGAATCATCTGCTGCGCAAGTGGCTCCCCTAACGATCTGCTGCTCTTCGCGCCTTCATCATCCTGCAGCTCTCCTTCAAGCGTGGCGTCTCCTTCCCCGCTTCCTGTGGCTGGTTCGTCCACTTTCCAAAAGAGCTCCTCGACAAAGTCGTCCGTGCAGTCTTCGAGAATGAACGGTACGAGTCGAGTGAGCACGCGCACACAGTTGGTCGCCTGTGGGTAATACTTGGGCACGGGCGTATCGACGATCTGTACAATCTGCGAGACGGCTTGACGCAGCATCGTCGCGAGGTTGGCCGGCTGCTGACGCCGCAGCATGCGCACGTCGTCGGGCTGGATCAGCGTGAAGATCTCTTCGGCCACGGTCGGGATACGCCAGAGCTTGTCCCAGAACTCGAGGTTCTTGGCCGACACGACTTCATTATTGAGCTTGTACACGCTCTCGCGGAACTTGCTCTTACTGTCCGAGTTCCCCATGCGGCCGCCGCGTAGCTATAGCTCTTCGTTCTTCGTCGGCCCCCTTCCTCCGTGTCCCGCGTGTTTCGTCCAAATCACCGGGCATCACACTCTTTCCATGTGGTCCACATTATCAGGGTTCGTAGTGTCTACCACACTATTTCGTGCTCGTCATCTTTGTTTCTCCCTGTAGGTCGCTCCTTGAAGAACACGGCGGCGCGACCACGGACGTCACCAAGCACCTCGGTGGCTCGCTCGTTATCGCGCGCTTTAGAGAGGATGGAGACGCGGAACGGCAAGTGGGTGAACGTCGACTACTCGCAGCGTGTGCTGGACGAGAATTACGCGTCCACCGCGGCGGATTCGCGGCGCATCAGCAGCACGAGTAGTGGTGCAGGGCATGACGCCTTTGGGTATGCGCGTGCTGGCTCGTCAACGTCACTTGGCGCAGCGGGAAACGATGAATATTACATTCAGATCTCCGTCAGTGAGCCGGTGAAGCAGGGCGAAGGCATGAATGCGTACATTTCGTACAAGATCAGCACGACGACGAGTCGGCCACAGTTTTCCAAGAGCTCGTTCTTGGTCATTCGACGCTACTCGGACTTTGTATGGCTACATGGTAACCTGTCGTCCATGTACCCAGGCGTCGTGGTGCCGCCACTGCCGGAGAAGCTGCTCGTTGGACGCTTCTCCCCCGAGTTTATCGAGTCCCGTCGACGAGCCTTGCAGTTATTCTTGCAGCGCTGCTCGCTCCACCCTGAGCTTCAACACAGTGAACACCTCACAACGTTTCTAGAGGCTAGCGACGATGCGTTGGCCACGTTCAAGGCGGACCCAAAGCACGCCGGACTCAAGGGCGCGCGCGGATCTCTGTTCCAATGGATCGACGACACCGTCAACACTATTTCAACGACGCTCGGAGCATCGGCAGGGCTGAACCTCGAGAAGACGAGCGCAGACGTTGAAGTGGATGAAATGATGAACTACATTGACGGCCTCGAGCCCATCATGACGGGTCTCCACAAGCATGCAAACGGACTCACGAAGCGCGCACGAGAGATCGCTGATGGGCTGTTCGAGTTTGGCGTGGCATATTCGTTATTGGGCAAGTCCGAAGAGAACCCGTCGCTGCAGGAAGCACTCCGAGAAATTGCACACTGCGCAGACAGGCTCTCGTTACTTGCAGCAGAATTTGCGGAGAAGGAGGCGTTGCACTTTGAAGAGCCCATTTTGGATTACATTCGACTGGTTGGTGCGGTCAAGGCAGCGCTGCAGAAGCGGAACGAAGTGCGAGGCTCGTACGGTATGGCTGTGGCAGACCTGGATGCCAAAAATGCTGTCGTGCAAAAGCTTCTCAAGAACAAAAGCTCGTCAGAAGAGAAGTTCCAAATCGCAGAGAGCGACGTGCTCCGAGTACAGCAGCGTGTTGATGATGCCAAACTGGAGTTCGACATCGTGACCGAACGCGTAATGCGAGAAGTGGAGCGATTCAAGCGGGAAAAGTTGGCCGATTTCAAGCGAATCGTTCTGGATTACGTGCAAATGCAGATTGCGTACAGTAAAAAGGTAAGCCTTCGACGAGATGCAGTCGCTCGTGTTTGTGACTGAATATTCACATGGTTTGTGCAGGTGGAAGACGAATGGGCTCAAGTAATTCCCAAGTTGGCACAAATCCGAATTGACGTTGGCTCTCCTTCAACGTCAGTGCAGTCGATTGGATCAACTTCGTCTGGTCCAGCATCGCTGATTCAAGAGAACTACATCCCGAGCAACGGCGCGACGCGGGCCACAAGTGACCTGTCAAGCAACCTCCTCTCTCTGTCTTTGGATCAAGATGATGAAGAACACAAGTCGGACAGTCGAGAGTTTGCTCAGAACCACATCCCCCGCGTACAAGTACGCTCACAGGGCGGTCCATCTGCGTACGATAACCCGGATGTGGCGCTGTAAGATCTAACGCACAAAGTACGCTTGTTTTATTTGCACTTGATGCGTGTATGGTACAGTACAAGTAAGGTGACACCACTGTGACCTCTCCTTCTTGCTATGACTAAACACTCTCTCCTTGTGGTCGACGACGTGCAAGCATCGAGGTAATCTGCTCCTTCGTCGGCAAAACCCAGCGATCGTAGTTGTTTTCGTACGTGGTTTTTCCTTCTGCATCCCGTCGCTGGTAGAT
This sequence comes from Pythium aphanidermatum DAOM BR444, assembly GCA_000387445.2. Taxonomy (NCBI): domain Eukaryota; phylum Oomycota; class Peronosporomycetes; order Pythiales; family Pythiaceae; genus Pythium; species Pythium aphanidermatum. The sequence goes on along the minus strand of KE464124.1, from coordinate 17,856 downwards.
ACGCTCCGTGTACAGATAGAAGGCGACGCCGACACTTAGACACAGCAACGAAACACTCAAAAGCATGGCCCATTGCGTCCCATCGTAACCCATGAGTTTGGCCCATCCGAGTAGCTCGAAGGCCTGGGCAGGTACAGGGCACATGCCATCAGCATTAGCACTGCCCTTTGTGAGTTTAACAGGGTACGAAGAGTACAAGTACAAGTTGCACGGTCCGAAAGGTTGGGCGTCCGATGCAGCATCACGAACAATCCGAATGTAGCCGTTCTCGCCCCACATCGTGCCCCATGTGTTACGTACGATCCAGTACTTCTGGCCCGCGTCGGTCTCGCCATATCCAACGATCACGACGGCATGGTTCACTTCGACTCCGTCACTGGCACAGTCACTTGCGTCGTAAATACCACCACCATAATGGCGAAAGCCGTCCCCAAGGGCATCGATGTTGGACGACACGGGGCCCTTGATGACTGCACGCATAAGAGCTGCCTCATTCTGCGGCTCGATGATCTCATAGTCGGTCTCGTTCTTCTTCCAGCCCACAGCCACTTGGCTCGTGCTCACCGTTTGGCACTGTGTCTCGCTCACCTTGGTCGCCATCACGTAGGGATACTCCGTAGCACACGCGATGCCGTTGGGAGCCACGCGACTCATATACTCAAAGGCCAGGAACGGCATGCCGCCTTCACAGCCCTTGGAAGATGCCACCATGTTTTTAAACTTGCTGCGAATATGGTCGAGTGGTGCCGAGCAACTCAGCACCTGCTCCACACTCAAAGGCGTCTACACAGAACCACTCTCGATCGTCAGTCCTCCTCCTTCGTTCCCATGCAGTTGATCATTGTGAACCCACCGCAGTGACGTTGTTGTCGATAGCATAACGCGACTCGATGACCGATACGGCCGAGAACGCCCAGCAACTTCCACACGTGCCTTGGTTCTTGATGGGCGTGAGATATTTACCATTGTCGATCTCAATCCAACTCCAATTCTTGGGCAGAGAAGACACGTCATTCGACTTTGCCGTGCTCGCTGAACCATCCAGCGTACTGGCGTCTTCAAAGCTGATCTCGACACTCTTCTTCTTTGGCTTTTTCAGGTGAGTATCCTTGAACTTGTTGTGCGGTGGCTCGAGCTGTGTGAACCACGAATGCATTGCACGCTTAGCGTATGCATCGCGGAGGTCTCTCGGTCCATTTCGTGTCTTGAGAAACGCACGATACTCTTCGTCGGTCAAATCGCTCAGTGCGTTCCAGGACAAGAAGAACGATGCGTTCCCCTGCTTGTGGAGGACGTTGTGCTGATCAAGAACCCTCTTCGTCTGCTCAATAGCGGCCGCACGGGTCTCGAGTGAGCGTCGCGGTGGCCCCACACTAGCGTCAACACCTCGAGCGCGCTGCCACGCAGGGATGTGCGGTAGTTTGGCTTCAAATTCGGCTACAAGCCGCCGACTTTCTTCTCGGATGCCATGCTCACGAGGCTGTATCTCAGCGGATACTGCGAGTGAGAAGGTGCCACAAAGCAGCAATGAAGCGCACCACATGGGCTTCATGATACACTAGTTGGTGGCGTAATCGGCGGCGTAGAAGTCGAGATATTGGTCCCGCAGAGCGACGCTTCCAAGGAGAAGACAGAGCTCTTCGTCGCTCGACCTGATTTCTGCGTCGTCATGCACCCACCGCTTCAAGACCCTTCATAACCGATGAAACCACTCGTTATGCTAAGATATCACAAAGGAGTTCTAAACTGACTTGATAAGTTAGATAGCGTTGCAATCTGTCTCTATTGGGCTGCCACGCCGTCGGCAAGCTTCTATTCCTCTGTGTGCTCACTGCTCTTGTTCATGGATGGGGACACCGAGTGATCAAAGCCCTCATCATCATCTTCATCGTCATCGTCTTCTTCGTCTTCATCGTCGGAGAAGCGAGGGTCGTGGACGGACGACGTAGCGGAGAATGGTGACATTGGTGGCGATTCCAGGATGCTCCCTCGTAAGTGCGGGTTCTCATCCTGCATCTTGGCGACCAACGCACTGTTGATCTTCCTCATCGCGTTTAATTGCTCCCGGGTTTCATTGAGAGAGTCTGTGAGCTGATGAACGAGCCGCTGCAGCTCTGCATTCTGGCTTGCAAGTCGCTGAGAACCATTGGTCTCGCCTTGTGCTTGTTGTTGCTTCACCATTGCATCAAGTGCGTCCATGTACTCATGCATTTCATCGTTGATACGCTTGGCTTCTGCTCGAGCAACGGCTAGCTGTGTAGTGATGTGGGTTCGTTCAGCAAGCATCGATTTTATCTCTTCCACTGACCCATACGGACCAACAATGGCCTTGAGCTCCCTTGCCAACTCACATGACCGTGTCCGTAGAGCATTTCGCTCTCCGATGAGTTTGTCATTATCGTTCTGGAGTTGCACAGCCTGTAACTTCACTTTGGACAAAGCTTCATTAAGGCGATGCACCTCGTTTGACAATTTTGCCATTTCCTGGTGAGCATCTTCGAGCGCAACACGATGAGCGTCACACATTTCAACCTGGTTGTCAGTCTGGCTTGACCGGTCAGCTAGCTCGAGCTCTTCCTTTTCTTCAATCGCCTTCGCGAGCTGTTGCTGGCAGGATTGGTGGAGTCGCGTTTCTTCATCTAGTCGTGCTTTAAGTGCATGTAGTTCTCTGCACGATGTCGCAAGTTGGACGTTGGTGCGCTCTAGCTGGTGCAATCTCAGTTGCTGCGCTTCAATGCGTTTATCCTTCACCTCCAGAGACGCAGCCAGTTCAGACTTTTCGTGCTCAGTGGTCTTGACCAGTACAGACATTGAAGCAAGCTTCTCTTGAAGCATCATGATCTCTTTCTCTTGGGCGAGCAGTCGATCCTGCGCAAAGCCGTTCTGCTCGGGACTCTGCACAATGTCACTAGTCCCGCCCATGGAGTTTCGGGCTGAACTAGCAAATGTGAAACTTGCTGTTCGGCTGGAGGGAGCATGCGGTTCACTTCCAAGCCTAGAAGCGTTACCATCTCTATCTTCGAGCTCAAAATAATCGGTGAACTTTTGTGGTCCAGTAGCTGGGCTATCCACTGGGCTGGTCTTCGGTTGACTTGATCGTCGAAGATCTGCTTGAGCCATGGCACTCATAAAAGAACGTCGAACGGAGGAACCTGTCGACTCGGCGTTAGACGAAGGGGAACTGTCGTCACTGATTACTGCGAATGGACCGATGAGTGGCCCTGACCCATTCACTGACGAGGCAGGGTCCACAAACAGATTAAGTTCATCTCGGTTTGCAATATCCTCTTCTTCTTTGATAACAGCGCGAGCTCGGAACCGCCGAATGAGAAGTGCTAAAATATCTCGGTGCTGTGGATTCTGGGAGACTAAGAAGAAGCATGACACACTCGCCAATTGTTGTTTCCGTTTGATATCGCACACGTCACCTTCGCGGAAGCCAAGCATGCCACCAAGCTCCTGCACTTTCAGCGTGAAACGAAGTTGATCGCTTGGATCGATAAGGACCTGAAGATGAGCATGATACTCAGCTTCCGCAACAACGCCTCTTTCATCTTCATCCTCAGAAATCTTGACTAGCGTTACTCTCGTTTCGCTGATTTTGATTTGGAAGCTGTCGAACTCGTTGCTTGCGAGAGTCGCCGAAAAAGACCCTGCGCCAGCTTCGAGGAGGATATCAACCATTTCCTTCACTTCAGGGTCCATCACAAGTGCATGCTGGAACTCGACAACTCGGACAAGCTGGGGGAAGCGATAAGACTGGCACCGAACCGATATTCTGGTGCGGACGTCATCAATGGATGGGTAATATCGGCCGCCGCGAACACCTTTGATCTGTATCAAATCTTGAGATGAAGTCTTTCGATACCAGGTGAATTCAAACTCGTTCAAGTCTTCTTCCTTGGTACCAAGGGCTCTACCGCCACTAGCCGTTGTCATGACGACAAGCGGAGATATCAAATGACCTGCACTAGTATCATCTTGCTTGGTACAATGCTCTAGCCGAAGAACCAGGTTATCCATCCACAACTCAACTGTCTCGCGGTCTTCTTCTGGTTTCCCACGGTTACCACCCATTATCCGGAGTAAGTTCTTCATTCCATCGCTATTTTTTACCTTCTCGATAGACTCCCCCCAGTTCTTTTGCTTCCCGGGTGTCTCGCCACCTGATGATCCATTCATCGGTGTAGTCCTTGGTGTTGATGCCCCCGAAGAAGGGCGACGAGGCAAACCAGCGGGACTCAGAACAACGCTACTTGTTGCTTTGGCTGGCGACGGGAATGTTGTTGAAGACGGAGATGACGCCAATGGAGGTAGACGGCTGTGAAAAATGAGTGTACACGGGAACGTGGCTGTCTTGGCGGCCTGGATGATCGACGCAAAGACGAGATCCGTCACGACGAGGTCGTTAATTGCGTATAGCATGTCGTTAACGCGTACGTCTCCGCTCGCCTCAGCGTTGCCTATGGTTCCATCAGCTCTGCGTCGGAATGACTTGACAAACGCACCACGACCATCGGCCCGCGAGTACAGATCCACGTACAATGGACCGGGTTCTTCATAGTTCACCGTGATAACACGTACGGGGGCGTCACTGCGGTGGGCCGTGGGGCTTGGCGGTGGCGCAATGGCGTTCGAGATCCCCGAGGCGATTTGCGAGAGGAAGCTGCCGCTCCGACTGAACGACTCGGCGAAGCTGCTGCGCGGCGACGACGCCGTGCTGGTCACGGGGCTCGTCGCGGATGAAGAGGCCGCCCTTTGTCGATTGAGCTCCGTCGCGGACTGCGTACGTCGCGAGTCATAGCCGTTAGCAGTTGCCGTCTTGGCACTGAGCTGACTGGACGACTTGAGGCGTGCCAGTCCATCGTCTGCGGGTGTTGGAGACGATGCCGACACCGTCGAGACACTTCGAGACGGCGCCAACGCCGTGGGGGAGTACGTGGGGGCCATGTCGTTGGCCATGGCGGGCAGGGAGCACGGCGGCGGCGACGCTTCTTCCGTCCGTCGGTCGTTGCCCTTCGCTGTGATAAAGCACTTCTTCCGCCCCAACTCAGGTCAAAGAGAACCCACTTGACGGGATTATAACCAATCATAGCGGCAAAATATGGATTTTGACCTATCAGAAGGGAGGTATCAGGTATCACCGGATAGAAATAGCTACGAAACCAGCTACCCGGTTTTAGTGACATTACGGAGGTACAAAAATTGGACATTTTGTATGTTGAATCAGTGTGTTAGTAGTAATAAAACGAGGTAATTAGGAGAGGGTCGGAACCGGTGTCACACCGGTAGAGAGGCTCTTGTTTGAAAACGGGTATTGGAAGCCCCCAGTGGTGGGTGGATATTCGTGAACCTAAAATCAAGAGCTACAGAAAGCCGGAGGCATGAGTGACGCGGAGAAGAAGGCGGAAGAGGAGGTTGCGAAGACCGTGGAGAAGACCGAGGAAGCCAAGGAGGTCGAGGAGCCAAAGGTGGACGCCGTGGAGGAGGTCGCACAGACGCTGGAGGACCTGCTGGCGCTTGGCCAGGGTCTCGACGATGAGGACTACAAGGCGGAGCTTGAGGTCCTGCAGAACGACGAGAGCTCGAACCTGTTCTCGGCCGTGACGTTCGAGGAGCTCGGACTGCCCGAGCCATTGCTGAAGGGCGTGTATGCGATGAAGTTCTCCAAGCCGTCCAAGATCCAGTCGGTGGCTCTGCCAATGATCCTCGCCAACCCACCAGAGAACCTGATAGGGCAGGCGCAGAGTGGCAGTGGTAAGACGGCGACGTTTGCGCTTGGCATGCTCTACCGTGTCGACTCGACAGTCAAGAAGCCGCAAGCGCTTTGCATTGGCCCCACGCGTGAGCTCGTGCGTCAGATTGCTGCTGTGGTCAAGGCCATGGGCCGCTACACGGGCACGGAGATTTTCCTCGCGATTCCTGGCAACGATGTCGAGCGTGGTGACACGCTGACCGCACAGATCGTCGTAGGTACGCCTGGCAAGGTCGAAAGTCTGCTCAAGAAGAAGCTTCTGGACACGCGCGATATCAAGATCTTCGTGCTCGATGAGGCCGATGTCATGGTCGCTGAAGACGGCATGCGCGATCGCTCGGTTGCCATTAAGAAGGCCATTCGCAACCGCGCATGCCAGTTCCTTTTGTTCTCGGCTACGTACGCTGACGATGTGCGTGAGTTCGCCATGAAGATGGTGCCGAACCACAACATCATCACAGTCAAGAAGGAGCGTCTGACGCTCGACGGTATCAAGCAATTCTGGATCGACTGCGGTACCAAGGATAACAAGTTCAAGGTGCTCTCGGATATTTTCGCGATCCTGACGATTGGCAAGTGTGTCATCTTCGTGCAGTCGCGTGAGACGTGTAAGGAACTGACCAAGCGCATGCGTGCCGATGGTCACTCGGTTGGTATTCTGCACGGTGCCGACATGGCCAAGGAGGTTCGTGATCAGGTCATCGATGAGTTCCGTGCTGGTACAACCAACGTGCTTATCACGACCAACGTTCTCGCGCGTGGTATCGATGTCGCCGGCGTGTCCCTCGTCGTCAACTTCGACGTGCCGCTCACTCGCGACCAGCAGCCGGTACGCAGCTGCCCTCGACTTAACGTTCACTATGATGCATTTCTAATCTCACACCGTGTCGTCTTCTGCAGGACCCTGAAACGTACCTGCACCGTATCGGTCGTACGGGTCGTTTCGGTCGCAAGGGTTGTGCCATCAACTTTGTGCACGACCGCAAGAGCAAGGAGGACCTGGCGCAAATCGAGGCGTACTACCAGCGTCCTATTGAGCAGGCCCCAGCTGACGATATTGAAGCACTGGAGAAGATGCTGCAGTGGACGTAAGTTAAGAAACATAGGATGGCAAACACACACGGCGTCCGCCCAAGTCAATACACACGCGGGTGAGAGCATTCCGCAGTCTAGACACTCGTATGGGTCTCAAATGATCGTGTTTTTTTATATGAAGAAAAAAGGATGAAGCTAGTCGACACGCACGCCCAAGATCAAGGCTTTCTCTATACGCTGTACATCTTGAGCTGCTTGTCTTCACCACCGCTCACGAACGAAAACTCTGGCTGCGCCACTTGTCGCCACGCCACGTCGAGTGCCTTGCCATCGTGGGCAGTGACTGTGTGCAGCGGGATGGTGCTGCGCACGTCCCAGACCTTGACAGCACCGTCGTAGCCGGCCGACACGAAGAGATGCTCGTTCTCTGCGTGCCAATCCACGGCATTCACCCACTCCTTGTGCGAGTGGAACGTACGCTGCACAAGGTTTTCGCCTGCCTGAGTCGCACGAGGATCCCACAATCGCACGCAGTGGTCTGGGTGCGCAGTAAGCACGAGACCCTGGGCGTTGACACTGATGTCCGTGATCGCGCGGTTACCAGTCATCGTCTGCTTGCAGAGGTGCGTCGTGAGGTCCCAGAAGCGCACTGTGCGGTCACTGCCACCGGACACGACCTGGTCTTCATCCGAAGGGTGGAACGCCACGCCGGTGACATAGCTAGTGTGGCCCGTGAGCACAATCTCAGCCTCAAGCTGGCGGAAGCTCACCGTGCTGCTGCCCGACTTGCTGCTCTTCTGCTTCTTCTTAGGCTGCGAGTCGTTCTCAATCGCCTGGAGCTCGTCTCCCTGTGGCAGGTGCCACACACGAACAGTGTTGTCCCAACTGCCCGTGAGCGCACGGTTGGCCTCGGCGTGGAGCTGTACTGTGTCGACGCTGTTGAGGTGACCAGTGAGCGACGCCACGGCCTGGAGCTGCTTGCTCGACGCGCTGAAGCGCCAGACCTGTCCCATCTGGTCTTTTCCGCTGCTCGTAATGAGGTAGTCGCTCTTGTGGAGAGGCTGCACGCTCACGCTCTTGACGGCGCCCTGGTGGGCCTTAACCG
>KE464123.1:23082-39230 GCA_000387445.2 Pythium aphanidermatum DAOM BR444 | reverse complement strand
ACCGTTGGTTACAGGTGTTGGAGGTTTTTGGTATGGGGCTGTTGGATAACGTTTCCCCCTTGTCGTACTCGACGCTGGCGTTGTCGATTGACCGTACGGCTGCTGACCAATCGGTGCCGAGGTGTAGCTATCACCCTTGTTGCCTTTCTGTTCTTCTTTTTGAGTTTTCTTCTTCTCCTTCTCGTTTCTCTTATCCTCTTTCTGACGCTCTTTTTCCTGCTTCTTGGCATCCTTCTCCTTCTGCTTTTCTTCCTTCTGTTTCTTCTTATCATCCTTCGAGTAGCTCGGAAGTTGTGCTTGGCTACCCTTCGCACTGTTGGGGCATGGGGTTGGAGCAGGTGTCGGGGCCGGAGTTACACCTCTGATGCTGTTGGGACACGGTGTTGTCTGTACCACTGGCGCACCATTCCGTGGACTAGAAGATGAGAACTTCTCGACGACGTGACGAGGTGAGTTGACACCACGCAACGTGTTGGCGTTCTTCTTTCGGCCACCATAGTTCGAGGGAGATGCGACTTGTGCGGCACCAGCTCCCTCTGCCTCCAGAACAGAGTCTAGCGCGCGATGGGTGAAGCCTCGAGGGCCACGTGCGTGACCACCATTCACTCGAGGGGCGGCCGGAGTGGCATGCGCAGCGGCAGCAACCGTCGAGATGGCAATGATCGCTTTGAAAAGGTTCTTTGCGTAAATCATGTCTTCCAAAAAAAGGCTTGAAAACGGTGTTGCACGGAGGCTGAACGTGAAGGCACGAAGACTCTTCGGGGGCTTGTTGCTCGGTAGCGAACTAGCTTGGGTTGCTCAAATTCAGGAGTGATCTCTTTGGGCGGAGGTGCGACTCTATCCGAGGATGAGGACGCGGCTGAGACTGTGGTTTGGCGGCACCGTTACTTAGTATCCTTGGCTGAACTCCTCTCTTTCACAGACCTTCGTCGTCGAACCAGAACACAGGGCGTCAGGTGAGATGCCAGAATAGGTATCGAGGATATGGCAGCGTCACACCCTTGAGATTTGTGGGGCATCTTATCATAGCTTGGGCTTCGACATAACGACCCATGCAAAACTGATCTGTCATGAGGGTTATTCCAGGATGAAATGGATCGGTTCGTTTCCTGCGACGGAGCTGGAGTTGAATTGATTTGCCATTTTGGGTCGCCAACTGACGAGGACACGATAGAAGTCAGTCTAAGTCTAACAGTTGTCTATATCAATAAATATGCTGAAAATCTCAATCGTTCGTACCCAATCGCTTAATGCTGTGGCATCGAAGTCGCTCGGCGTGCAGACATCTGTCCTGCATGCTCGAAGAAGTACTCACGGTTTGCACGTAAATTGTTTACGTACTTCTTGGCTTCAGGCAAAATGCCAGCTATGGCGTTCCAGAGGGGAGCAACCAAGTAGTCGATGAAGTTCACTTGCAGCCGAGACTTGATTGCTTCGTCATGCAAATTGATAATATGAGGAGGAACAATGATGCCAACTTGCTCAGATTTCGTTGCTTGCATAGTAAACTCTTCACAGACGAGATCAACCCACTTTCGGGCAATCGTCAACGGACGAGCGACGTTGCCAAGGTCGGAGCCGTGAATGATCATGTTGAGCATCAATTGACGTCCATCCGTAACACTCTCAAAATCTTCTACCTTGCTCACGCATGCCAGCTCCCCGAGCAGCTTTGAATGATGCTTCATGTCCGTCGCTAGAATGCACCGGATGATGGCTGTGCGCACTGATGTCTTCATACTCGCACTCAAATCCTTCAAGATATCACACCCAGGTGCTGCAGGGACATCATGGGTAAGTCTACGACATCAGAATTACCTCTTCACATAGGAACATTACGTACTTCGCAATACCTCAAACGTGACCGCTGCATGGTGATTCTCTAGAACGGAGATGTCGTTATAGCATAAAGCCAAGGGTGAACTTGACTCAATTTCGAACTGATTGTCATTTCCTGGGTGATCTGCGTCATGCCCAAGAGCAGCAACGATTATGCTCAGAGCCTCGAATTCTTTGATGATGTCCAGAACCGACGTCTCACGAATTAATCGATACGATGAATGGGCGACATCGAATCCATGATAGAAGTTGTGATAGGGGACATCACGGTATCGTGATGCGATTGTGTTGATGAATGTATGAAGATTCTGGAGCTCGATACGAAAAGTTGTGATGAGAAACAAACCTTCAAACAGAAGAAATGCATGATGTTTGAGCTCCAGCAGCGTCTTGGAGAGAGGGTCAAAGGAGTCACTAAGCATTTCATCACTAGCTGGAGAGAACTTCATTGTCATCCGTCGCCAACGATTCACCAGCGACGATGCTCTGGTGGCTCTGACGATGGATTTACGACTTCGAACGCGAGCACTGAGGATCTCATTGGACATCACACGATCAGCGTCTCCTGAAGGGCTCGGTGTGCGTTGGCCATCGAAATCACTCGAGGTTCTTGCATCAGACCGATCTCCTGGCGCATCACCAGCTCGAGACTTTCGTCGCCAAATTCCCACAAATCGTCCTAACGCCCAACATGCGTATGCAAACGTGCTCCACTTGTTTCTTGGTACTCGTTTTGCTTCGTCAAAGCCCGATATGTCAAGAAGTGAATGTACACTTGCGACTTCGTTCTTGGCACTGCTATCTTCCTCGTCACGTATATCCAGTACTACCCGGTTGGCCCAATAGTCGGCTTGCACTTTGGCAAACATTATCAGTGAAGAGTTAATTCTGAGTGCGTGGGACACTAGGTGATTGTAGACATCGAGGACTCTCTCGTCAAACTTCTTGATCAGCGGATGCGCACCGGGGTCCATGAAATGCGATGCGTTCACTGCTTGTATCACGCCAAGTGTTTCACCGTTCTTGTCCAAGATAGGGAATGTAAAAAGTGATTCAGTCTTGAATCCAAACTTCACATCAAACGATCGATCGAAGCGTGGGTCATCGTAAGGGTTTCTCACGATTAGAGTTTGCTTTGTATGTGCAACCGTGCCAGCGATACCTTTACCATAAGGAATTCGAATGCCGTTCACGCTTCCAAGCGTGCTCAGAGACCACAGTTCTGACTTGATCGGATCGGCGACGTAGAGGGTCACACGTTTGGTATTGAATATATCCTGACCAATCTCGCAGATCATGTTCACGAGAGCCGAGGGATCATTAATATTCTCGACTTGGAAGTGAGAATTGAAAAGATTGATGAGTTTCTTCTTCTGAGTGGTGGAGGTAATCATGTCCTCGTTTTTCTTCTTGAGTACAACAGCTAGCGCGAGTGACGCCAGAAAAGGTTTGAGCGATAGAACATCGTAGCTGTGCTGTTCCTCCTTCGATATACACAGTAAGCCAGCATATGATGCGGCCATGGTGCGTGGAAGTGGAAGAAATACGATCGTTTTCGGATCCAACTCGCCAAAAAGCGCTGGAACTTCATGATGGTGCGTTAAGTCCAATGGTTCAATCCGCTCGACGCTCTCTACAAATCGACGAAAAAGAGATGCCTGTGATCCTGCCGACTCAGTTACCTCGCCAATCTTACGAAGTGATACAATTACACTAGTGGGCAGATCCGAGAACTCCAGTGAAATCTCATCCCCACGGATAATACGTCCATGGGCCATGACACGACACTTTTTCTTGATAGGGTGAAAGTCGAGGAGACAAATCGCATCTGATTCCGATTGGAACATCAGTTTTTCCACGAGTTGGGTCAGATTTGGGGAAACAAGCCAGCGCCTTTCTTCTCGATGAGCTTCAGCGATCTCCTCGTCATCTTCACTGTCGTTGACTGAGCTATCAGTTTTCACGACATCGGCAATCTCTTCGGCTAAATCTCCTCGGGCGAGTAATGACGAGGATGATGGTGTTGTCGTTAGTTGATGCTCAGTCATAACCGACAGGGGTAGAACAGTCTTTTGCAAGAACTCATCAAGAAGGGTATACGCCTCATTGGTCTTGCAAAATAGCTGCTTCAAGTCATACTGGTAAACAATATTCTCGAGCGTAGTCATTGCAGCTGCAAACATCGACGTCGGAAAAACAGTCGACCGAAGACTGCGGGCTTCAACAATGAAAATAGGCTTCCGATGCTCATCTAGTATGACGCTTGCCAACGTGCTGCACGTCTTGAGATTAGCTCGACTGTCAACATCGAACGCCGGGTCATACGTCGACAGCTCTTGAAGGTTCTCAACAAACATGGAGGCATTCTGCCGTGGCGTCCCCATCGGTTCGTCGCTCGTCACCACCATCTCCATCGCGAACTTATCTAACGGTACCTCGAATCCAGAAACCCCGGGCTTCGTGCATGCTGTGACATTTAACGTTCGTGATTGGTTGTCTAGCGAGTAAAGCACAGCCCAGTCAGCACCAAGTGCGTCGGCAGTCGAGAGTAGCAGCGCGTCGATTGTCTTGAGCAGTGTCTCTTCCGACAGAACGACATCGCGAAGACGCACGTTGGCGAGTTGGCGATAAAACTGCAGATCTTTCTTCAGTGCCACCCCTGGCTGTTGACTCGTTGCTGCGCTACTTTCTTTCGTGGCAGTATCAGCCCCTAGATGACTCGTTACCTCTGACAGACTCGTTCCTTCCGGCACGTGTAGTGACGAGAACGATCGCCTGTCAGTCACCTCCAGCAAAGCTTCGTTGGATAAACTCGGTCCTAGCCCCTTGAGGGGTTTGAGAGGCTCCAGATGGATGCGGTAGTCGTTCGCCGGCGCCTTCTTGTTGTGCTTGCTCTTCTGTGGTGGCACGGGCGTGAACTTGCGCGCGTCCTCGTCACCACCGGCGGCACCAAGCTCCGTCAGACCATGCTTGGCCACAATTGATGGGAAATACACCGGCGTATCGCACCCGAGGCGACTCAACCGCGTCATTGCGTTTGATCGACCCCTCTCAGCACCTCACACCGTGGGGGCCAAGAATGCCGCAGTCTGCGCGGCCGCATGGCCTCCCCACACGGCCAGCGCACTCTGGATACGTGTCAGATGATTCTTATCGCGCAGCATGTGCCACCGAGGGCGCGTAGGCGTCCAGCGGCGCCACGGAAATAGCGCTGGTGTCTGAGTTGCCGCATTTAGCCCCGTGGTTGTCGGGAGGAAAACGTTCCCGCCCCCCCAGGTGGGTGAATGTACGTGTGTTGATGAAGTGCTTAGACGAGGCTGAAATTAGGAGACAATCATTCTTTGTTGCCGTTGCGTAATTTACGGATCCTGAAAGTTACATGAATCGTTTCTGAAAGATAAAGAGAGAGAAAGTTGATGCTGAATCAGTACATTTTCATCTACCACTGCTGACGGTGGTGATGGGCGAGTTGGGAACCGCAGCGTTTGCTACCGTCATGATATGACAACAGAGTCTACAGGCATGGCGATGAGCTGCTACAATACACGTGCGGTTCCTCGTTATATGTAGCAGAGAGGTTGTGAACATCAGCAATCCACAACAATCAATAAGCAGTGTGCCAGCAATGATGTGTTGATGTACTGTAGTGCATATCAGGCAGGTGGGTGTACAGGTAGGTGCTCCCTATGCGTGGGCACAGATTGAATGGAGGTGCTGATGATAACGCGGAGTCTATTGAGTTCAACGAAGGCAAATTCTAATAACTACTGACACTCGCAATTGGAGCCCTGCTTACAGTAGCCTGTTGTAGGCAGGGAGGGCTTGATTGGCTCAAGATGCGGCTGCCATGGCTGGATGTCGTCACGGCAAACTATGATCGCGTACAGTAGCGGAGCGGAGCAAACATGTGGGAGCGCTCGGTGTCCAGTGCAGTCTACGGCGCCCTGAGCCCATGGCGAGATTGGATGGAGAGCTGATCGGCGGCGGTCCTACACTCCTGCGTCGGCACGACCACTCGAACTCAAGCAACTGGTCATCAGTGGCCCTTCCAAGTACCCCTTTCTGTGTCTCTGCATCGACTAATGTGGTGTAGGAGTGTCGCGCTTAGTCGAAATGCTATCTCAGTGGATGCAAGACGAGGCGGTGCTTCAGCCTCAGCCCGTCCAATAATGCCTCAGCGTCTGGAAGAGAGGGCGGGCTGGTGCTGGTGGAGCAGCTGCCACGTGGTCCCGTCGAGCAGCGAGATACTGCGTTATTACCATCCAATGAATAAGGAGGTACTCCCATCGCCAGCAGCATGCAAACAATTGATTTGTGTGTAGGCATCCATCTTCGATGTCGATAGACGAACACCGCACGAAAGCGATTGCATTGAGCTTGTGAAGTCTGCCTGCCCGGTCCTTACTCGCTTTTGTCCTCCTACCCAATGAACGATAAGAGCGCCACGCGCCGACCCCATCTCGACTATTCGGCAGACGCTCAAATACTCTCTCCGGATGTCCTGGTCCACAGCTGAGCCCCAGCTAGCATCTCCAAGCTGGGAGATGCCGCAACGTAGGCAAACACCACCAAAAGCACTGGTTCCTTGGTTCTCACTTACGCTTTCTTCGTCAACATCAAAGTCGATTCTAGCCGCCATGCCTCCAGCGAAAGAGCCCACTACGGTGGAAGACAAGAGGCAAATCCAGTCCCCCATTGTCGAGTTCACACCTCTGACGTCGCCTGAAAGCAAGGTGCAAGACAGCCTTGAAAATGGTGCTCTGCGTCCGGGTGGTACGCCGTCATTGTACGACTGGAAGAATCTCGGTCTGCTGATCCATATCGGTGCAATCGGAGTCGTGTACGGCGTCAACTCGGGCGTGGTCTATGCAGTGCTCAACAATTACTTGTACATGTCAGCGATGCTTGTGACCACTGCGGAGGCTCTTGTTCGCACCCCACGCTCGTGCCGTATGTTTTTCGCTGTCTTCTCCGATTGCTATCCGATTTTCGGCTACCGCCGACGCCCGTACTTAATGTTGGGATGGGCCATGACGTTCGTGGCTTGCTTTTTGATGGCCGTGCTTCCTCTTGGTAAGCCATACTATGGCGACCCGTCCCTCGTGGACATTGACCCAGCGGAGATGACTGCAGAGCAGCTCGAGCTTATGAATCTAGATGCCCCAGACCGAGGAATCCAGCTGATGGTGCTGCTCATGCTAGCCAATCTCGGTACTGTCATTGCATACGGAGCGTCCGATGGACTCATGGTTGAGCTGGCTCAGCGTGAGGCGGAAAATGTCCGTGGTTCCGTGCAAAGTCACATGTCTGTTGTGCGAAACATCTGCGGCATGCTCGGTGCATTCCTAACAGGCTTTGGACTCAACAGCCCTGACTACGGCGGCTCGTTTTCATGGAGCATCGGTTTCAACGGAGTCATGGGAGTCTGTGCTGTATTTGCGTTCGTGGCTGTGCCTGGGTGCTGGTACTTTATCACAGAGGAGAAGTCACCGCGACTGCCAATGGGCGCCTTCTACAGAGATCTCTTTGAACTTCTGCAGCATCGTGTATTCTACCAAGTCATCGCATTCCGGTTCTTCCGCCAGGTTTTCTCTCGCTTCACTGTTACGGCCGAATCAGCCATTCAGAGCACGTACGCTAAAGTTGAGCCTGTGAATGAAGGGCTTGCGAGTGTTTTCTCCCAAGGCGTGGCTGCGTTCGCTGTCTATGCTGTTCGGAAGTGGGGTCTTCACTGGAACTGGCGCGTGCTTGTGGTCGCCAGCCAATTCGGAGTCATCTTTCTTGATGCTGTGGCAGTATTTATCACGATCTGGAATGTCTTTCGGGCTCAGTGGTTTTGGTTGGGTATGCCGTTGTTAGAGGAGTTCACCACCGGCATTGGTGATTTCGTGGCCGCGCTGTTTGTTGTCGAGATCGCTGACGTGGGTCGTGAGGCCACCATCATGAGCCTCATGGCTACTGTCGTCCAGCTCGGCTCGCCATTCGCAAAGGTGATGACGAAAACCGCGGGCAGTTACTTCGAGATTGAACGCAAGTACGTTGCGAACGACGATCGCCGTGTACACACGCAGCTCTCGTACGCGTACCTCGTGGCATATGCGTTCAACATTTTCTCCATCGTCTTTGTCGTGTGGCTTCCACGACAAAAGGCCGAGGCTCGCGAGCTCCGACGCGTGGGTGGGCGGAGCTTCTGGATGGGCTTCATCACTGTGTCCTACATGGTGTTCGCGTTCTGCTGGCTCATTATGACCAACGTCCTCAGCCTCTTCGACTCAACGTCGTGCCTGCGCATTGCCGGTGGGAGTGGGTGTTAGGAATCGAATAAACTGAATTAGCAACTGCTCTAACTCAGTACATTTGTAGCTTTTCGCAACCGTTTTGATTTGTTCAAAATCATTTTAGACAGAAACCTACAAACTCAGTTCCAACGGTAGCACATTGAAGCTCAACTCTGCTCACTTCGACGTCTCTGTTTATATCTCACTTGCTACACTGTGCTACTAGTATAGAGGTGGCCCCACACTAGCTTCAGTGCCGTCAAGCCGATGGCAGACTCTTCCCTTTATGTGGAGCTTGGAGGACGACTCTATGCCGTCGTGTGGTGCACGATCGTCGCGGTTCATGCCGGTTGTGCGAGCTTCCATGCGCTCGTCGGCTCAGTATACTTCTACATGCAGGCAAATGCGATCGGCCTCATGAGCAACATGGAATTGCTAACCATATCAGTGAGCCGTCGCTACTTTGTTGCAATCGGTTGGGTTTACTTGGTCATGGCAGCATATCATATCTACGCGCTCGCGACAATCATTTCATACTCGATTCGATATCGCTCCCTAGTGTTTTCAATGCGATCACGAAGCACCGAGTCGATCAAAGCGATCGCTGCCCGTGCGTCGTCAAGCTATTGGCGGACTTTGACAGCTCGAGTCGCTCCAGTTCTCCCACCTTCCGTCGTCGCCTCTGCACAGATTATCAAACTCATTCTACGGCTGGCACGAGCGATTTGGTACTCTTTTGCCATCACAAGTCCTAATTACGGCGTCGTATACATCATTCGAGAGCTGGTTCAAACAGCATTGCAAACATACCAGGCATATAGACTCAGTGTGCTCGTGGCACGCCAGTGGATGAACACCATCGTTGTGCTACTCCTCGTGGTCAACTGCTGGGCCTCCCCACTAATCCAGTTTCTTCTCCGGGCGTCTGTCGGCCGCACTCGCCTCCTTTGTCTTGCAGCGAATCTTGCCCTCGACATTGTCTCGTCCATGGTGTTCCCACTTGCACTGTTCTTGCGATACCAACGGGATTACAACCCAGCGATCGGTAACTTTGACCAAACGTATTGGTACACCGACGTGTGGCTGATCCAAGTCATCAATGAGTGGCAAATGTTCTTTGTTACGTCCCCTGTGGATGGCTTGAGCAAATTTTTCATCGCGTATAATCTCACTCGATCACTGCGTTCCGTACCGAGACTTCTACGTAAACGTCCCAAGAACACTCCAAGTCGAGGAGACCTGGTCGTATTACCAGCCACACTTATCACTGACCACGCACTGTCCGCTACTGCCATCGCCCCTGCTCCAGGTCCTTCGCAGTCTACGGCAAAACGAACTCTACCGCCTCGCATCACGTGGAAAAATCGCCTCGAGTCGACTGGCCATCGCCTACTTGCACTATGGGGTCTTGTAATTCTTGTTTTACACGTGCAGACTGCGTCCACTGGCGAGAACACTCGGTGCTTGGTGCAAGTTCACCCGTGGTTTACTTCTCGGCCAGTGTGCTCACTCATGGAGATTAGCTGCTATGATGGTGAGATGACAGGCAATGCATCCGACTTCAACGCTGCCCTCGACTCGGTCGACGCGCAGTGGCTCGCTTACCTTATTATCCGACACTGCGAACATGTGCAAGTAACGCCTCGCATCCAGGAGCTCTCGTGGCTCATGGCCATGAGAATCTTCAATTCCACAGTGGTGAGCTGGAATCCTGACGCCGCTTTGACCCAGACCTACAATCCCCGCGTGCTTTTCGTCTTCATTGCAGCATGCAACATGTCCGAGTTTCCGCAAGGGCTCTATAACCACGACTTCCCCGCTCAGCTCAAAGACATCGAGCTGTCCCATATCAATGTGACTTCACTACCTGCTGAGCTGCCGCATGTGTGGCACGAGGGCATGTTCTTGGTCGTCGAAGGCTTCCAGTTTCCTGAATTCCCCGACGTCTTAGCTCGAATGCGACCAGGCTTCGTCTCCATAGCGAGTAACAACTTTTCGTCGATCCCTGCCCAGTTCTGGGAGAACCCGGGGCTCGCGTTGCTGAACATGAACGACAACCCAGTTTCGGAGCTCCCTCACGATCTAGCTGTGACTCCATCTCTAACGTGGCTGGCGATTGTTCAAACACGGATTTCCCGGCTCCCACGGTGGCTGATTGACAAGGGTGTGAGTGAATTCATTGCTGGGAGCACGCCGTTATGTGCGGCATTGCACCAGGGGAACGCCACTGAAGTCGGGCTGCTTCCATCCCAGCTTGAAGAGTGGCGAGCCCGTACCAACTGCACTCCAGCGGAAGATATGCACTATATCACGTTCTTTCCTCTGGTTGATGAAGCCACAAACAATCCGTCCAGGGTGCGTTGATGCACAAGCTCGCACGCGTACTCATTGGGCATGTGCGTTATTTCTGTATTCAAGGTATGAAGGTACGATACGTGCAGGAGCTTATCGAGAGCTGCCAGTGCTGAACAGCAGCTACAACTAGTTAGGGCACTACCGGTGGTGCTGATAGACTGGTGGTGGTATCTGATAAAATGGGGGACGCTATCGAACTCAGGTCTCGCTCTCCTTTTGCTTCATCTTCTGATCTACGAGGCCCTCAGGCTGTCTCGTCAGTGGGTGGATGCATGTCGGCATGCTTCACCTGCTTGTTCTAATTCTTCTTCTTCGATTCCTGCTTCTGCTTCGTGATCTTCTCAAATGCCGCACGACTCAATTGTGGGTGATCCTTAGCGAATGTGCTCCACAGTGCCGCACCAGCCACAGGGTCCACAAGCATCGCCTTGAAGGCGAGCTCGCCCTGCCGCGACGCCGAGTCGTTGCGAACGTACTGCTGCTCCGCGGCCCATTCTTCCTGTCGCAGCTCCTGTTCATGTGTGCTGATACTAGGAGAGTTGATCCGGGAGAGGTCTCGCTTCGTCGGCTCACAGAGCTTTGCCTCCAGGCGTTTGAGCAGCTCAATCGCACCCTTCAGTTGAGTGATCGTGTACTGTCCGTCCTGATCTAGCAGCGGCTGGATGATGGAGGTATCGACTTCGACATCGCCTCCCACGAGACGCTTGAACCAATCCACGGCCGTCGCGTGCGTTTGAGCAATCTGCTCTTGTCGACGAGTGGACGAGGTGCTCGCCGTGTGCTTGCGGTGATACAAAAGCACGTCGCCGAGACTCATGATCGTCAGCTCGTAGCCGTATGCACACCGCAGCCACAAGTCATAGTCTTCGCACGATGGCTTGCACGTCGAGTACACTTCACTGTTATTCGCGACGAGTGTGTTGACGA
The DNA here is from genome assembly GCA_000387445.2 of Pythium aphanidermatum DAOM BR444. Classification (NCBI taxonomy): domain Eukaryota; phylum Oomycota; class Peronosporomycetes; order Pythiales; family Pythiaceae; genus Pythium; species Pythium aphanidermatum. The sequence continues at coordinate 27,831 of KE464123.1, read as the reverse complement.
CACGGCGGTGCATCATCACCGTCGGGTGGCCTACAAAGCAGCCAAACAGTAGCTGCCATCGTGTCGCTAAAGGCGATGTCGGATACACTGCCGTCTCCACTTCGACACCTGGCTTGTCGTCGTCTCGGCCCACGAGAATCGAAGTACCGAGGATATCGACAAACGGGTGTTCCAGCATGAAGTGGATCTGCCGCTGAATGCGGTCAGGAAATGCAATGTCGTCGGCATCCATGCGGGCAACAAACGTGCCTTGAGCCAAGGAAAACCCCTTGTTGAGCGATGCCGAGATGCCCATGTTGGTCTCATTGCGATGGTACTTGACGCGACCGTCTCGACCCATGCGCTTCGTGATGATTTCAGCTGATCCATCGGAACTGGCGTCGTCGATGATGATGATTTCCATCTGCGTGTAGCTTTGCTGCAGAATGCTCTGGAGTGCCTTGTCGACAAACTTGGCCGCATTGTAAACAGGCATCACCACCGAAACGAGCGGCGTGTGATCGGCCGTCCAATCGACACTGCCACGTGGACGGGGCTGCGCATTCAACGCCGGAGTGAGCATCAGCGTGCCAATGTGGACACTTGAGAAGCGACGCCGACGGTAATACGCCTCGTCAAGCGTCTCCTCGGAGTCGTACAGACGAAGCAGGTGCGACAAATCACCAGTGGACGCGCCCACAAGCAATTCCATGCTATCGGCACTGTCTCGATAGCTACTGGAACTATTGCGGCCGACCGGAGACAATGAAGTGGCGAGTCGATCAGTAGCGTACAGCCTGTTGTCGAACACATCCTGCACCTGGTTGATCGCAAACACGTGCATCTTGGCTCGTGGGAGACAAGCACACCGGAGGCGATGGGTCTGATTCAGCCATTGCGCCTTTACAATCTCATGGCCTCGCATCTCAAGGTAGTTGGGTCGGCTGATTCCCTCGCGGCCGAACTGCTCCTGGATTGCACGCAAGACAAGCAATACCGTCTCGCGTCGGTAGATACTACCACTGAGCTCCCACGGGTAGCTCCAATCGAGAACGCCTCTTGCCGGGTCGAATGCCAAGAACACGCGGTCTTGCTCTTCAAAACTCAATGCAACCGAAGTCGCTTCTCGGTTCTTGGGCAGAATGGTGACCATGGGTGGGAGTGGTAGCATTGGCTGATTCGTGAGGTGTAAACGCCACACGCTTGGTGCGAGCTTGAGGTGGAAGGCAAAGTTCCAGATTGGCAACGTGTCCGCCGACTTGGATTGGTGCTGGACTGGCTGCAGGAACGCCTCGGCCTTGGCGAGATCAATATCATCAAAGTAGAAGGCATCGTCCACGTTGATAAGCACATACGGCGGGTGGGCGCCATCGACGTCCTCGTATGCGACGCTTTGCAGCACTCGGGCGGCGAAATCGGCGGTCGTGTCATCGTCGTCATCACTCTCGTAGAGGAATCGGACATGCGCATACTCAGCGGCAATGACCTCGTAGCGAGCGCGGATGTCTGGTGAAGAGCATCGCGCGATGATACAGATCTGTGCCCATCGCGGGTCGTCACGCAGCCGTACACCGTCGAGATACAAGTGCTGATGGAGTGTGCGCAAATATTCCGACAGCTGAAAGACGCGGTCCATGGAGAAGCACACGATCTGCACGCGCGCTGGAGGAGCCGCCATGGTGATGGAGAAGGGCGTTCGCTAGCCGATGCACGAGATGCGGGACGCGGGAGGTTCGTTGGGGCGTCGCAATCGAGGGCACAAGCACGGGTTCCGAATTCCTTCTTCCTCGTCTTATGTCATTTCCCTCAGCTGCGCACGTAGCGAAGAGCTACACCAGTATCAGAATTGTCTGATTGGTTAAAAATAGTCTTGAACCAGAGCACATTGTCACATATGTATCCAATCAACGGGTCGATAGAAGTGAATCATCCATATAATTGGTAGAAAAAAGATCCGTCCTCCAGAACCACCGACAGCTCCCCATCACCCTATCAGCCATCCGACCTGATGGCGCCCGGTGCCCAGTCGCACGTGGCGCTGCCTCTGCGCCGCACCGCAATCGCAGGAGCAGATCAGGAGCTCAGGCGGAGGCCTCGCGAGCATCTCGGCGAGATGGTGGCGCTGGCGGCTCGTCCACGCGCACGTGCGGCAGCCCCGCGCTTGTCGCTTCAAGGTGGCGACCAACGAAGGATCGCTCGATCCGACAGACAGGCGAGACGCCGCGCATGCAGTCGACGACATGAGACGCGCGCGTGCTGACGAGCAGCGCTGGGCCGGCCTTGCGGTGCGGAACGATATCCAATTTGGATGAACGCGTAGGACAGCGAGAGCCGACACGCTCTGGATACAGTGCTGTAGCTGCGAGCTGGAATAAGCGGTGTGTGAGTGACTATCGAGACGGAGCGTAATAGCCCAGTGACGACGCATTGTCGCAGGCATGGCGCTAACGTCGTTGTGTCGACGGCTCCATGGCACCAGTGTACGCGCCATAACGTCTGGATCTCGCCGAACAGTGTTCGCACGCCGCCTCGGCAGCTGACCAAATGGCAGCGCCGACTGGATGTGGCTGCATTGTTGTAGGCGATGATCACAATGTGATCACACAGTACAGTGAATAATCGGTATCGTACCGATAGTTATAAGTTCGGCTTACCGTGGAAAACTACAACTTTACGCGAAACATTTCAGAGAATATAAATGTCAAGGAGCCCACATCGAGCAGTTTGATGGTTGCATTTGCTTCCGTGAAATATCTCCAGGCGTCTACCAGCTCTAATCAGCGTAGCCCAAAACCTTCTGCTTGATTGATTGCCAACAACAGTCGCTCTTTCAGCTTCTCTCGGGTGCTGTAGTCCGGAAGTAAAAGATGATTAAAGCTGTGCACGTAAATGTTAGAAATATAAAGAGCAAGAAATATACGACGAGAGGCATACCAAGTGTGAGCAGTTGGTAGTCGATCTGAGTCAGGGCCGTTCCTTGAGATGACGAAGACGAGATTCGAGAGGCCACGGATCGGAACGCGATCACTGCCAGTCGAGAACATGAGAAGCTTCTTTTTCTCCTCGATAGAGAATTCATGGACAACGCTCCAAAAATTTCTGTGAAACAGAAAACGTTAGAGGCAATCTCACATGCGTATGGTTGATTGGTACGTACTTAATACAATCGCTGTCTTCTGTAAAGCCGTCTTCGTAATGGGTTGCTTGTTCGAGGGCCTCAAAGTCTAGCTCTGTGCTGCCACAGATGAGGAGTTGCAACTCCTCCCATCGAAACATCTCGAGTACCTCGCCGTTGCACACCAGGTGAAACCCTTTATGGAATGCGTCGTACTGGCGCTGAACTGACTTCGTCAAAATGTGTTCAACGTACAGCGCGACGTATTCCTCGCGATTAGCGTTGGTTACCGAAATGCTGCCACCTCCCGGCTTGAGCTCCACTGTCTTCACCTCACCAAACACTTCGTACGAATACTCAAAGTTTCGTTGATAGACTTCTTCAACATTGCCTTCGAACTCAAGAAGCTGACGAAGACCCTTCCCTAGTGTCGGCATCGCTGTCTCGACGTCCTGTAAACCGATTGGGCATTTCATGAGTTTCTTGTACACGATGTGTGGGAAGTGAAGGTCTAGAATAACTGAGTTGTAAATTGCTAGCCCCAGTAGAATGCCAATCAGCTCGAACTCCATAGACGCCTCTAATGAGTCACTGTTGAACCACATTGTCCGGGACTCGTCATCGTACGTGAACATACCGAACGCTGGATCCAACAGTTGTCGCAATAATATCTGGAAGAACTCTTTGCGAACTCCACCTTCGTCAACACCTTCTTCACCAATAAACTTCACCTTGAGCGGCTTCTTAAGGGAGTCGGAAGATACCCTTACAAGCTGCTGGAGGCAATCCTCGACGATATTATCTCTGTGAACCTTCAAAATGAGGTAGGGACTGAACGAGCCAGTCACAAGACGAGACATGACGGCTTCTTCTTGGCGTGCTCTTTGTTCCAATTCAGAATCGACCTGAAGAACGCGGCTTTTTGAGGCGGCGTCGAGCACAAAAGGAAAATCGCAAAAAGACATTTCCGACAGCATTCTGCTCTGTGCGGCCAAGTGAGCAGTATCTTCGCCCCCAGCGCGACGGCGTCTTTTGAGGTAGAAGGTAGAGCGTGCATAGTCCTGGATAATATCAACTTCGGTGTTAACCGCATCGTTGTAGAACTCGTCATAAGTGGCGAATGGAGGATCTCGAACAGCATTGATGCGATGCAACTCCTTTAAAACTGCACATGCCGCGTAGACCAAGTCAAGCTTCTTTGATCCGTACAAGCACACTGTAATTGCTTGTTGCAGAAGCTGAAGCATTCGATACAGCTCATCATTTGAGAAGTACGTGTTCCAATGCGCGCGCACTAAATCCTTCGAAGACTCCGGTAAATGGTGGAACAGCTTACATAAGCCTCCAGTAACATTGAGATAATCCGGATCAAACAGCAGCGGATGTTCAAATAGTACCAGAAGAAATCGCAGTTGAGATGGCCTCGTCCACGTTGAGCATACATGCCACGGTTGATTCACCAAACCTTCCAGGGCATTGCGCCAAGTGTTTTGGATAGCAGATTGATTAGTTGAACGACCAAGAGCGTCGACAAGCAACGCGTACACTTCTTGAAGGGCATCTCGAGAGACCCCCCACCACTCTTCGTTTGGATCGTCTACTTGAGTCGCATCGTCCACAAATGCGTTGTTGATACTTGATATATCCGAGAAAAT
>KE464123.1:9193-22611 GCA_000387445.2 Pythium aphanidermatum DAOM BR444 | reverse complement strand
CACCTCGCGGTACTCATCCGTTTCTGCAGCAGCGTATAACGCGTCCTTCAACTTTGCACCAAGTGCCTCACCTGTGCTAGATTGAGGTGCACTAACAACGATAGGAGGCGGCGGGGGCGTCATAAGAACAGGGGGATCTGCCTCGAGGCTTGGCGGCAAATCTTCGACGAATGAGCCCCTCGCCATTTCGATGTCCTCGGCACATTGGTCCTCAGAGCGTTGCGCAACTTCGTCCATCTTTTCATCGCCCACAGTGATCCCCTGTGCTGCATCCATATCACCGTCCATGGTAGTATCCACGGTTCCTGCCTTGTCAGTCACTGTCGCTGTCTCGTTGTTCTCCGATCCCCCTTCGTCAGCCCCGACGGACGTCGTAACGCGGCGTTGCATCTCCGCCAGTGCGTTGGCTGCAGCCTCATTCGGATCCTGGCCTTCTGCCACAAACTTCTCATACGCCTCGCGGAATATCGCCTCGTAAGCGGCTCGATCCATCCTGCTTCAACGTGGGTTTCCTCTGCCTGTCCAAAGACTTCTACACCTCGTTGCGACACCGGAGACGCTGGGAATCGCACAGAAAACGATGGCAAAGACGCGCAGCTATGCAGTGAGAAGAAACCACCACTTTGAGGCAGCTTGGAGCGCGAGGAAGGCGGGAGGAACGCGAGCGGCGCCGCCTTGATCGTCGCTCTTCTTCTCTTCGGGTGACTTGGATGTTGCCCCCCTCTGCAGAAATACGGGCCAACAGGCTTGTATGAGAAACGGGCCGAGACTTCAACTTGCCATAGTAGGCCCGCCAAAGGCTACACCTTCGATATATTGACATACATATTCAATGACCTATATGTGACACATGTTTTTTGATCCAACAGAGGTCTCTATAGTCAGGTTGTCTCGAAGTGACAACGCCAGGTTTGAGATATTTCCCACTTATGGCCCAAAGAGAATCTAATATCACCAAACAGCCTATCCTCAATGACACGCACAGTTCCCAATTGACCATCAACGCCACCATGAGCAGCGCCGCCAACAAGACGCCTGCGGGCTTCACGCCGCCTGTGATCCCTGGGCTGCACGCAGGCAGCCAGAGCGACTTCGGCTCGGACGTGGACATCGACGACATGATCGAGAAGATGGGCTGCTCGAAGGAGTATTACAAACTAGAGGACTGCCTGGGCGAGTACGACCGCGACTGGACCAAGTGCCAAGCGCAAGTCAAGACACTCAAGCTGTGCAACGACCGCCTCAACAAGCTCAAGCAGGTGCAGCGTGCAGCCGCCGCTAAGGAGTAGAACGAGCGCATGACGTATTTCTAGCGATCGATTCATTGTGCAACCTGGTGTTACTACTGCTACTACTATTTGATAGTGGATGGCAAGGGAGGACGCTGAACACGCCTCTCTGTCTAATGGCTCGTACATCTCTCCGCCTTCCTCAAAAAGGCGCCTCGACTGTTCGGTTCCCACCGGACGAGTTGCTGCCCATAATCTCCGGGTCCTCATCCTGCTCGTCTGAGACGTACCAACCGTCCATCGTGTCGATGTCCATGGCCGAGTCATCCTCGCGCCCTTCTTCTTCCATCGCCAGCCGAGCGTACTCCGAACGGGCATAACGGTCCCAGTCACTGGAAGGTAAAACGACTGTGAATACAAAATCACCCATCATCAGTGGTCCAGATCAACCGGTTACGTACGTGAGCTCTGGCTCAGCGAGTTGTTGTCGCAGTAGAAACGGGTCACGCTGCTCGAACTCGATGAACTTGCTGAGGTTGAAGAGCACGTTGAAGAAGACTCCTGACACACGGATCTTGTCTTCTTTGATAAAGTCTCGATGGTAGAACTCACCATCGACAGCAGGATGCAGCAAATCCGACCTACACAAACCAGCATTGTCAATAATTCGTTCGGATGATGTAGATGCTGCACATCGTACATTTGGCAGAGAATGTCTTCAAACGGAACGACTTCATGGCCGAGGCATTCCATTCGATGCATTTGGTGACGGTAAAAAATACGCATCTCGTCAGCTCGGATAACGCCATCTTCGTTCGTGTCGATCAGTTCGAACCAGTACTGCAGACTGATAGGGTTACTCTTGTCTTCCTCTGATAGCATGAAATCTACAGAAATGACTCCAATTAGCGGAGTCCATACTCAGCAGTGACGTTTGGTGGACTCACAGATAAAGTCTTCGTAACTCATCTTCTTTTTCTCCTCCATAGACAGGTTTTGGACACGAGCAAATGGTCGCCGACCATACTCAAATATCCGATCGACAATGATCCTTGTCAGAGAGTGGCCACCGTACCGAGCTAGATCGTCCTGACTGAGTTGGAAGTCATGGTCGGTGTCCAGTTCCCAGAACTTGCAGTATAACACGTAGAAGTGCTCGTAGGAAAAGTAGGCATTCACCTGGTAACAAGAAGAGCATTAAGTATCGTGCGCTGCCCTCAGTCGTGGCCACTCCTCTATGACGAACCTTGTTGATGTCTTCCTCCTCGTCCACTGTGTTGAAAGCCTCTATCAGGTTGCTTCGTCGAAGCTTTCGAAGAGTAATCTTGCCACTGCTGTCGCGATCTACTGAGTAGAAAATCCTCACGACCACAGTCAATGCTATCGAGACCATAGCACGCGAGTCAGTTTCTTTTGCAGCGTGACGCACAGAAGAGGCCAAACATGAATCCTCACCATACTTCTCTTGGAACTCGGGTGTGCCAGCCAGAAACTCAAGACCAGGATGGTACTTCAGGAGCTCTACACATCATGCTATCAGATTCACGATCACACCGAAACGTCGCAGGATGATGAGCACGGACCATGCAAGAAAGGTGCGAAGTCATCGCGTTCAATGTAGTCATTCTTCGGCTGCTTCACCTAAGAAAACAACAACAATGTCAGGGAGTCCGCGCATTGCTACTTCGTTACCATCGAGAACACATACTACTCGGAAGAATCGCTCAACATCGTCGTGTGGAGCCAGCTCCTTTAGCCAGTACGTGGTAAACATGTCTTTCGTAATTCGGAGCGACTCATCAGCCGCTGTGGGGCTCGGCATCTCGCCATTGTTACTGGACGTGAGAATGCGCTTGAAGAATGGCGCATTAAAGAACGACGGAAAGCCACAGAGATCCTTGGTGATGGCTACGAAGTCTTCAACTTTCATACCTTCCGGAAACTCTCGAAAGCGCGTTTCGATATCATTCTACGGATGCATCAGAGCCATTGTGTTATCGAGAGGCCATCCACCGCACTAGCATCACAGGCAGCTGCCTTACCGTCTTTCGCGAGATCGTGTCTGTCGAAAGCCCACGAAGCCGTCCTCGTCGTCCTTCTCCGGGCACGTAGAATCGCGGGATCTGCGCAGCGCTGGTCGTGGCTTTCTCTTCCGCATCGCCACTGCTGGCGGTAGTGGAATCCATCACCTGGTCACTGTCACTCATTACGACATCCGCGGCTTCGCGTTTCTCCAACTCGGCCAGCGTGTGCAGTTCGTCACCAAAGAGACTCACGAGGTTCTGTCGCTTGCGTCCATGCATCAGCGGCGAGTTACTAGCCGATGATGAGGGCGAAGCGCTGCCAAAATGGTGGTAGTTCGGTGGCCGCTTGGGGCTGCGCGCTGGGGAGTCCGAGCCCACGATACCACTGCCATGCGCTCCGCTAGTGAGCCATTCGTCCAGTGGGATCTCTTTGCCGCTGCGGATATCATTCACGAGTCCATGGATCATCTCTTTCGTGCCTTCGACATTCAGCCACTGGCGGAAGAGCTCTTCCATCTTCATACGTCCACTTGGGCACAAGTGCGCGCTCTCAATCTCCGACATGCGGAATGCGACTTCGCTCGTGCCCGTGCTGCTATTACTCGGCGAGCTCATGGCCGAGTCCATGGCAGTCGAGACGTCTGTCTCGACTTCCAGCGTCAATGGGCGCGCCATTCGCTTGGCGTGACTCGCGCGTGCGTGGTCGGCGTGGCGCTTGCGCTGGTGAGGAGACTGCTGCTGCTGCTGAGGCGTCTCGTCGGGGCTCTCGCGCGTCGCGGAGGCTACTTCCGACGCGATCGTGCCTGGCGATGTCCTGCCGCTCGTCGTGGCCACAGAGCGAGCCCTGGGGAGCGAGGGGGACGGCGCGAAGGAGGGGGGAAGCGATGGCGAGACGGGCGGCGCCGCGCCGGCGTGGGTCTGTCTGTGTGCTGGTGACGTGAAGGCAGAAGGAGGGACGGACCAACGCGACAACAACTTGGTTGTTGGTTATGACAGTCCCTTGTTGGGGGATTCACCGAATTAGGGATCTGGGCGAAGATTGGCTGAAACACGCCCATGACGCGGCGGATCTGGCAAGAACGCGGGTGGGAAGCTAGCCTAGGCTAAATTGTGAATGAAAGAAACAATTACGGAAACAAAACTTGGAACTACTGAGATAACGTTGTGTCCCGTATGAAAACGAAGAGGTTCGGGATACGTGCCAACCTCCAACCACCAAGCGGTGTGTGTGCAGGCCAAAGCTCTTGGGATCACCATCGCCTTGGGACGGAAGCGGCTCGAGCGACGTACACGCGAGCTACAGACACAGCGGATCGATGTGGAAGCCTGGAGCACAAAAGCCAAAGAGCGCACCAGCAGCTGGTGCAAAGGACAGCAAGAAAGACGACGTGGGAGGGCTGAAAACGGGCCCGAATGAGCCGAGATCCACAACCAAGTCAGCGCTATCGCAGAAGACGCTGGCCATGAAGTTCATGCAGCGTAAGAAGACGTCTGCTGAAGAGAAGCGACAAGCCGTTGAGAAGCAGAAGAAGAATGACACCTGGGTGATGGAGGACAACGACGGCAGCAATGCCCGAGTAGTGTGCACGCGTGACGTCCCGGACCCATCCATCCCGCCAATATTCGGCCGACGATCATTCGGAGGATTCAACAAGGCAGTCGAGGTACGTTGCTATTCATCACACGTAGGTGAGCTCGAGAATATGTGCTGATGTGACTTGTTGTGCAGGATGAGTATCGTGAGGCGTCGCGCCAAACCAAGTTCGCGGAATCGGAAGAGCGGGAGCTGCGAGAAGAGGTGTCAGCGCAAGAAATGGCGTCGCGTATGATTAAGTACGCGGGGCTGATGCGAGGTCCACAAGGCCACCGCTCTAACAAGAAGCAGAGAAGAGCATGATTGCACTCTCAGTGGCGAGCTGTTCACGAAATAGAGCGACGTCATGACGAGGGACCCTGTCGGCAATGCGTGTGAACAATAATTTATTGACGATAGATTTTTCTTCATCTCGTACATGCCATCTACTCATCTGCATCATCTTCCTCATCACTGGCACTTTCGTCACTGAAGTAACTACCTATCGCCTTCCTCTTGCGTTTCATGTTGTTCGAAGCGTTTACGTCGCCTACAGGGTCTCCTGAGCTCATTGTAGTCGATGAGTACGCCAGGAGCGACAACGACACATCGCCATCCGCATCATTCGAAGGCGACCTGTGGAGCATTTGGTGTTAGAAGGCATCACTGTAGAATTGGAAAATTGAGGACGTACAGCAAGTCGACAACACCTTCATCATTGAAGTAGTGGCCACGCTCTCCATAATCGAGCTTCTTTTTCTTTTTCTTCAACTTCTTCTTCGGTTGCGGTCGCTCGCGCTCGCCCAAGACATTGCGAGGGCAGTTATACGAAAAATGGCCATATTCACCACACTCAAAGCAACGATTTGCACCCGAGGCCGTTGCGTCATACTTGCGCTTGCGCACGAACTCATGAGATCTCCCGTTGTCACGACAGAGCGAACACGACAAGTGGCGCTCCTCGAGTGCCATGTTATCCATCTCTTCGACGGCGCGTTGACAGTCTTCAGCCCTCGCAAACTGCACGAACGCAACACCTCGGCTTTTCCGAGTCACTTTGTCTCGGAGAATCGTCACGCGCGCGAGTTTACCAAACTGCGAGAAGAGTTGCGCGACATCGCTATTGGTGTAGGCATACGGGAGCATCGACACGTACGCTGTTGCCAACGAAGGTGGAGGACCTGGCGCAGAGTCTAGGGTGGATCTTGTCGGTCTTTCAGAGTCCGCTTGATTTGCAGTGGCGAGCTGAGCTGTCAGTGCCATGGCCACGCGGCGCGCAACATCACGCGGACTCTCCGCCACATTGCCATTCTCCTTTGCCATCGTCCTTTGGAATGGAAACCATGCCTCGATATTGAATGGAATTAGGCTGGCCTAGTTGAAACTGGTACTCTAGTCTTCTCATGGGCTAAGCTAAACCAGATTGCAGATTTATCGTTCTTCGTCCTCCAGGCTTGGTGCACGAGTCTATCACTCTATCGTCTTCACCTTTTTGGATGCAAGAGCCGGCATCATGAAACCCCAGACGCTTCTAAGCATGAGGTGGGCCCATTTCTCAACCAGACTACCGCTGGATTTGTGGTTCCCCTTCATCAACGTTTCCACGATGGAGAACGTGCCATCTATATCGAATATCTTGTGCACCGCGCACACAAAGATCGTCGAGACTGTATGGCTTAATCCACATTTCGCATCGATAGCAACTGCGCTTGCGATTCCTTTGCTCACGCCCACACCGACAGTATAACGGATCATCGAAACACCAACAAGTGCACTATGCTGGAAGATTTCGAGAGACCAGTTGCTGAATCTCGCAACTGTCTTGAGCGCTGACACAGCAGCAGTCTTTAAGGATGCGACAACTACCTCTCTCGCCATTTGATCACTTGACCATACGCACTCAAAGAGAGCGATGAGTGACGTCTTCAATTTCCCTGGGGCATCATCCATGGCCTCAATCCATGCCCTCGATGCCTCTTTCGTCTTGCTTTTCAGCGCAATCCCGGCCTGCTTCAGCGCATTGGCAGACACGCGGAACTGCTGTTTTGCCTCATGCAAGTAAACCAATGCTGTTTGTCTCAGTTTGTACTTGGCGTCGAGGTGGACCAGGTACGAGTGTACTTTAGAGACACATCTCACTGTAAGCTTCGCACCTGCAAGCATAAGGCACAGGAGCTGTGTGATTTCCTGGAGCATCTTGAAAAGAAAAAACGAATTGAGCATGCGAGGTTGTGGGTGTTTTCATGCACTACCAGATACTAAATCGGTGTCGAGGCAAAATGTTTCCATCAATCACTCAGCGCGGATGGTGTGGAACACTGCAAGAGCCGCACGGACAACTTCATTCCACATCCATCATCCCTCTTTCCGAGTCGCGCCTCTGAATAGCTGTCTAAGACGGAATGTTGCAGGATTATTGTACGTTCAACTTTTTGGGTTGTAAAAGAGTTGTCGCTTCACAGCTTCACAATGACCCTCTCCAACGAATTTCAAGGCGCATCACCGATTCCTCAGCCGACTCCTGTCGTAGCTGTGACTGGGTCAGACAGTGAATAAGGGAGTCGACGAAGGAGTGATCGCATCGACCACTACCAATAAAACGTATCAATGCAATATCATATTCAGAATACTGATTCAAATGATTTCAAAACAGGTCCACAAACCCACCCGCCCGCCAACCCGTCTCCAACCCGACCCGCGCCGATGTTGAAGCGGCACTTTTGGTCTCATGTGGGGGGCGGCGGTCGGCGTGCTGCTCATGGCCACGGGCGTCGTGCTCGTGGCCGTCGGCTCTCGCTCCCTGGACGCCGCAGCCGAGCGACGCGTCGCCGTCCTTCAAGAGGCTTTCGTCACCTCCCCAGAGAGCCCGCATGTGACCCAGTTCGAGCGCGCAGCGGCGTTTGGTGTCGCCATGGATGAGCCCATCGTCATGAGTTTCTTTCTCTTCAATCTCACGAACTCGGGGAATGTAGTGAGCGGGCGTGCGCGTCCTCAAGTGAGCGAGATCGGACCATACACGTACGAGAAGACGGTCAGGAAGGTGAATGTGACGTTCCACTCGACACTTCCGGGTAGTTCATCCACATCTCCTGACTACGCGTACGTGAGTTACGGCCTCGAGACCGCGTACACGTTCGTGCCCCAGCGATCAAATGGCTCAGAAAGTGATGTTGTTGTGACACTAAACGCGACGTATGCGCGGACGCTGGCCAAGTATCGCCAAGTGCGCTACTCGGAGCGCCTCATGGTCGCAAACTTTGCCCATCGCCACTTGCAGTCGTATCATCGTCACCTCCGCGAAGAGTTTATCGCCCAAACGAAGCAACGTGCATTGCAGTTTTTTCTACCATACGTACTGGATGAAGTACGAAAAGAGAGCGTCGCACCAGCTATTCGGCATCAACGAGAGCGAGTCGATTCGGCAAGTATTTCGAGAAATTTAGTGCAAATGTATGCTGTTGCACGTCAAGAAGTGATACCACAAGTGCTGACAGACGTCATGAAGGATGTATCGGATAAGTATGTCCCCGAAATTTTGCAAGCACAGCTCGAAGCGGCAAGGGACCACGCGCTACCTCGTGTGATGTCAAATCTTCTGAATCGTATGAAAGTTGAGGCCATTCCGGTGTTGCTTGAGCAACAGATCAATGCACAATACTTGCGTCAAGTCCCAAAAACGTTGAACTCGCTCTACAGAAAGCTCCCACAGCTTGCGTTCCCATATGTGGTGCAGGAATTATTTGATCGAGCTTGCCTCGATGCAGTCCCGTCCATCTTACGAACCATCAAGCTCGAAATCATAGCTAGGGATATCGCAGCTAATCGAGTCCAGGCAGATATCGCCCAGAACAATGTCATTGAGACATGGAGAAAACGAGCGTCCACAACTCCAGTTGATTTCGACGGTTGGATTGATGATAATCCCTCGGGGCAGCCACGAGCAGGATTCGAACTTCGTCCATTAAGTGCTACCTTGGAAATTAGCAAAGAGGTTGCAACTTTGTTGCTCGGCTCCAAGAGTTCAAATAAACGATTTTCAGTGGTGGACTACGATGCACAAAGCGCTGCATCATACGCACTCGACAATCCAACTGAAACGCCGGTAGGTTTTGGCATTTGGAAGCAAGTCATTGCGATGAACGAAACAGCAATCACATATTTAATCTCAAGCGTGAACTACGACGTTGCCCTTCCAAGTGATTACATTACCCGTGCCCAGGTTTTATTCATTCGTGATTATCTCATTCAATGGGCCCAACGCGACGTCATAAAACGAGATCGCGAAAGGTTTTGGCGTCAAAATTATGCAAAGCGAACATCGAATTCTGACACGAACGAACCTGCCGTCGATTTAGACATAGAGCAAACAGGAATCCAGACTGGGTTCAATCTGCAAGCGTCTGGAGCCAGTACAAGTGGAGTAACTCCATCAATTTCCCGTCAAGTTTGGGATGGAACAAACCCCTTCTCGTTCGTGAACGTCCAGGGATTTACAATCTGGTATGAGGCAGCTGTCCTTGGCAGTCAGACAGCGTTGCAGTCCTTGACAAGGAATATTGCCGGGCTCAACAGCAATCAATTTACGGAGATTTCCACTTGGATGAAAGCGTTACTGCAGGACGGATTTTTACTCCGTCGAGCGCTGCGCCACTGGAGTGATGGAACCTGTGTGTCACCTATGAAGCTTCCTCTTTCTTCGTGTTTGATCTACGACCTTGAGCCCCATATTTCAGGAATCCAAGGGGGCTTTGAGATGAATCCGTCCGCTGATTCTTTGATTCAAGTCTCTCGAGCCCTTCGTGAAGAGTTCTGGAATCAGGCCAAGCCGATTTCCTTTCTGAATCAGGTTCTAGCTTCCGACTTCACCACAGGGTATGGACTATGGCTGCAAGCTTTAAGAACAGATAGCGTGGTATCTGTCGTTAACGCTGTCATCGCCACCTCGCCTTCGTTTACCTCCAACACCGCCACTGCCATTATCACTTGGCTCCGCTTATTTTCCGCAAATCGCATCCACACACTGAATATTCTCAATTGGTGGCGCTCGAGTACTTGTTTGCCTCGCAAAACCGTATCGCTGCAGCAAGGAACGTCTTCGACGACTTCAGGAGCATCAAGTTGCTCGAAAGCGTATACAGAAGTTGAAAAGAACTCTGTAGTAACAGTTGCTGCAGCTGACCAGTCTCCGTTTTCGACGCGTCAGCGACAGCTGGACGTTTCTCAAACTGATTGCGTTTTTGATGATGCCACCTCGAAATACACGAAGACAGATTCCACATACCAACTTACAACAGAGGAATATTCGTGCGACGTTCTATCGACAGAGCTCTCTGATGATCATGCCAACGACGATCTCAAATCCGGATTTGAACTAGGGCCGTTGTTGACCACCTCGCAAGTCGCGTCTCGACCGTCACTCGCAGCAACTTCATCTCTTTGGGATCCATCTAACCCCTTTTCCTTTCGACATTTCACCGGATATAAGCGGTGGGTGTACGATTACACTACGAATACTGCCACACGTGCCCAGCTTATGACAGATATCAATGCCCGAGTAACCACAGAATGCTCGAAAATAACGGTGGCGGGCACTCGTTCCGCTGTCTTCAACGTTACATTGATTGGATCTGATGCAAGCTGTGGACAGGTAACACTTGATCAAGTCGATGTGATTCAGAAGTGGGTTAGCGGGCTTGGCCAATCAGCGTGGGTTGAGAGCGCATTGCTAGATCAGTGGAGGCGAGGGTCAACGGATGCACCTCTCGATATTGAACCGTATCGACCACTCAAACAAACTGGGCTGGAACTGGCAGTTCGGTGTAAATGCTCGCTGACAACAGCCAAGGGAACTGTGTATCGCATCCCTCGGATAGCTCTTGGGCTTTGGGACGCCAAGTCTAGTGTGTCTTTTCTGACATCCCAAGGGTATGCACCTTGGGCAAGTCTTCTCAACGCTTCAGCATACAACGATGCGGTTGGCATTACGTACTGGAAGACACATATTCAGACTGCAACAAGCTTGTCGACATGGGAAGACTGGCTGGACAATATTGCTTCATGGCTCACTGCATGGAGAACGAATGAGCACCTCATGAGAGATGTTCTTGGTCATTGGCTACACGGTACATGTGCAACATCCCCCACAATCATATCCATTACTTCCGAATCCAGTCCAACGACAACGACTGTGTCCAGTTGTCCACCAATCGGCGATCGATACAAGGTTGTTCTGAATGACACTCTGGATGACATTCTTGCTACTGCTTCTCGTCCATCATTTGCAAACTATTTTGATCCTGAAGTGGTTGAGAAATCAGCGTTCATCAAACTCAAGAAGATCGTCGAAGTGTCGGAAACGTGGACAGACTGTGAAACTCTTAGTACCAGTCAATTCAAGCAGGTTGTCTCAACGAGAGTTTCGATCAAAGAGTATACGTCCTGCAGCCTTTTGAACGTGCTCTCAACAGGAACGACTGCAGCTGTGCCGATCACGCAAAGTGAGGTGACATTTGAGTTGAACCGAACAGCCGAGTCGTCTTCGGTCTCGATTGAAATCGCTCTTGCAGCATGGGACAACGATGACAAGAATCCGTGGGGATTCACGAATGCAGCCCATTTCTTGTCACTCTGGCAGCCGGCAATTCATCGCAGTGAGGCTCGCGAGGCCTTGCAGACTTCTATCAACGCGGCGATTCCCTCAACAACAGCCAGTGATCTTGTGGACGTGACAGCGTATCTGAATCAGTGGGAAACAAGCTCCAAGTCGACTCGGCGAGTTGGCGAGGCGTGGTTATTAGCCTCCGGGCCATTTCTCGATCTTGATACAGCCTTAGATGGACGACAAGTCGGCTTTGAACTCATGACGTCGTTTGCATGGAGAAAAATTGCGGGTACGTCTCCAAGCTCGCTCCCTACAATTGACCAAGCACAGTATCTATGGGACCCCAAGAAAGCCTATTCGTTCTTGAACCGAGATACTACGATCACTGATCGATTCCCTGTTGGCTTCAGCGCCTGGAGAGAACTGTACGAGGGCTTGGACCCCAGTTCAGAGCATCTCTTGTGGGTTTATCCGGAAGTTGCAACGACACAACGAAGCCCGATGACAGCAAAGCTTACTGAGAGTGACAGGGAACAACTTCTCTGGCTATTGACCAACGAAACGAGCTTAGCAGAGACACAGGTTCGTGGGATCGCGGCGTGGGTGATCGGCTGGTCGGACAACAATGTGTTGCAAGATTATTTCTTGCAACTATGGGCGACAAACGTTACTCCAAGAGGAGAAATCGGGATGGCAGTCGATATGGCGCATTCTCTGCCGTTCCGCTTTGATAAACTACTTGATGAGCTCTCAATTCCCGGTGATCCGTTTACTTCGGACGCCAAATCAACGCTTGGAACCGTCTCGAAATTGACATTGCGGGCGTTATGGGATGTGAAACAAGTCGGCTCACTACTGAACCCTGCTGGCCGTGATGTGTGGTGTCTCTTAGATCTACCTATCCTAAGGGTGTGTCCGCATGTGCTTACTGATCTTGGAGTGGTTAGTGAGACAGCCCTCCACTCGTTCATCTCCACTGTCAAGTCAGTTCTCGTCGATGTCGGAACGATCACTCGGTCGTCGAATCTGCACAACTTGGCTCTTTCGTACTTAAAACAGCAATTCGGGATTACGCAAGACCAAGTCCTTGCTACAGCCAAGTGGTGGCGCTCACTTCCAACGTCGTCTTCATACTTTCAAGTGCTTCAAGTAAACCGATGGTTGAATATGAGCGATGAGCTGGCTGCGATTGACCCCTCGCGTTTGGGCTTCGGTCTCGGATCCGTTTTCTCGAGCAAAGATACGAAGGTAAACCGCCGCGCAACGGCTGAAGACCTCGTGGCAAATCCACGACAATGTACTACCATGCCACTGAGTCTCGCAGTTGCACTCTGGAATAGAGACAGCCCAAGCTCGTTTGTAAGCGAAAACGGCATGACTATCTGGCACGACTACGCTCACCAAGACTCACCACGAAAGTCGAGTGCGTTTCTTACTCTGATTAACAACCGCGACATCAAGTTGGGGACAGTGATCTCACAACTCGATCCTGCAGTGGCAACGTGCACGATTGATACAATCGCCAACTGGGTGCTATCGTGGGAAGTGCATCCAATCACTAGCCAGTTCGTAGAGAATCTCTGGTATCAAGAGCCAACCTCATTCACGTCGCCTCTACGCTTTTACTCCTCTCCGAGTAAATTAGTACAAGCATTTCCATCCGCCAACACTCCCGTGAGCGGTTCCACTTTCTCATCACCAACAATCGAAGCACAAGCCAAAGTAGCTGAGCTTGTATTCGATTCCAGCGAGGCTGCGAGTATGGGAAATTTGACACACGGGTTTCCAGTTTGGCGTGCATTGCTCTCTAACTGCACCACGACTGAGGTATCCACTGGGAAATGTAAACGAAGCTTGAACGAGTCAGTCGAATCAGACGCGGCCTTGGCGTTAAAGATGCTGACGTCGGCGCTTTCATAAGCGATTGGTCGATGTCTACCCAAGTGAACCGGTTCCCCTCAATTGCTGTTGAAGAAGTTGTCCTCTTGAGG
>KE464122.1:0-37971 GCA_000387445.2 Pythium aphanidermatum DAOM BR444 | reverse complement strand
CAGGACTCGAGTGGAACTGCGTCTCGCGATAGACCACCATCCACGGTACTCCTGCGATCGAGTGGCGCGTGGCTGGGACCGAGATGTGGCCTCCACGAAGGGGTCAAGGGTCCCGGCCACTGCCCGCTGCCCGTTGCTCGACTTGATCAGCGACCCGCGACTTGAACTGCGGCGGCGCGACGACGAAATGACAATGTGGCGGCAGCGCAGCCGCTGCTCGGTCGTCTGGACCAATTCGGAACATACTTGGAATTCTCCTTCTCTGCGACGTGGAAGGTAAGCTCTCGGCAGTTGGCGTTGGTGGGATCCGAGCCGCTCTCTTTCTCATTACTGTCCACATTCAAATATTGTGTATTGGAATTTTGGCTATTGGAATTGCACACAACCACAATAGCAATAATCTGTTCAGTAAACAGTTCAAACTGTATTGATAGAAACGATTCCAACCGGCCAAGAAACAAACTCTCACAGACCTTGACCACCATCAACGAACTCTCGGGCGCCCAAGCTGGATCCAACGTATCGCTACTTAGCAAGTAGCTGATGATGGAAAGTACTACTTGCCATCATCACTTTCGCAATCCATGCACGGCCCATAACTGACCCGATAGAGCCTAGCACTACGGCAGCAGATGCCACTACGGACTGCACTACCAGCCCATCTCACTTTATTATGACAACGTGGTGGCGCTGCTCTACCCCCAAGCGGAGGTTGATGGGGACGTCCACAAATCTGTTGAATGTGCTTACGCGAGAGTGGCCGCCACGACTGCAACGGTAGCGGCAGTAGCTGCGCCGACCATTGTGGAGACGGCGGATGACGATGGTGATGGCGATGGCGGTGGCACCGAGCCACCGGTGGATGTAGCAGGCTTCTCACTCGCCGAAGTGCCCATACCATCGCCCATGGTAGGCGCTGGCGTCGCGTTAACGTTGGTCATGCTACCGGTCGAGTTGCCGCTTCCCGACTCTGGCTTATAGCCCTTTGGTGGCACAGCCCACGCACGGAGGTTACCACCCGTGCACGTCTTGCCCAGCGTCTCTTCTGGCTTGAACGGCACCGTCGTCGCCTCACCCGCACACTTGCCGTCCGCGTACTGAAGCCACACAATACCAGTCTTAGGCGACCACGTGACGTTGTAGCTGGCCTTGCCATTGGTGCCAGGGATGCACGTGCCGTCTGCCGTCACAGCCACGGCAACGTTGAAGGCGCCCTCACAGTTCGAGGACGCGTTGTAGACCTCAACGAGCACGTACGGGTTCTTGCCCTCGAGCACCGACTTCGCACCCGAAGCGTAGTCGTCGACACACGTCGACTTGGTCGAGACGCCCGTGAGGCCTCCCTCCGTGATCGGAGCACACGCAACTTCCTTGCATGCGTCCTTGGCAGCGGTAAATTCCCCGAGCTTGATGGTGCCGTCACAGGCCGTGCCTTCAATCGTCCAGGCGACGTTGTAGCCGGCAGCAGTGGCGAGAGGAACGGCGGCGGCCATAGCAGCAGCAGCACCAGCGAGGGTCGCAACGAGCTTCATAGTGGTAGAGTTGAGTGTGTGGCTGCTTGTGGGACTGGCGGAGGATTCAAGAATGAGGTCTTGGAGGTCGGACCGACGAGAGGCCCGACCTTCGATCAAGGAGGGACTCGGAGGTCGTCGCCCGTCAGAGAGGCCAGCTATGGGCCTCCGAAGAGTGCACTCTACAAGACCTAGGTACTTGCGTGGTCCTCCTTGCTCTTTGTGGTCTCCCGGTGTTGATTATTGCCTCCGTCACTGCGACATGAGCTGCAGACTGGTGTCATGACGCCGACCGAGGCGCATCGCCTTTGGTTGACATGAAGCTGCACCTCCTTCCAGGTGGACAAGACGCGCACCACTCGAGCTCCTTGGTGATAGACGGAGCGTTGGACTCTTGATTGTGACCCGTCAAGCTCTTGAAACTCTTGGTCCCAGTTGGACCAGTCCTGGGCTTCAGGAGTCCAGGACGCCAGCAGTCTGGGTGGAAGCTGGAGTCCCAGCGTCGACTCCACATCCACATCCGTCTCTGTCTAATCCAGAACTGTCCAGGATTAGGCAGAGACGAATCGCTTGTAACTTCCTGGATCCGTTCCGTTGACAGGAACTGGAAGAACGCCTTCGAAGTTTGTTGCATGCTGTACGTACATCGTATGGGTGCAGAGCATAGGCGACTATGAGGCGGATGCGGCGTCCTCACTCTCTCCACGAGCAGACAGTTGTAAAAGACAAGTGATCAGACGTAGGGTTCATACAATAGCCCACCACAATGGAAAAAGTGTTCTCAAAGGCCAGAGGTCACCAGGCACGCACTGAATGTTGATGATGATGAAGATGAAGTCTATTGAGTTCAACTAGTGAAATCTAATAGCTGTGGGCTAGTGTACTGACGCACTGAATATTGGCTGATCATTCTCAACGATCGTACTGGGGCTTGGTAGGTGTCCAACCGACTCATCAAAGAGGCGGTGCTTCAGGGCTTCTACGGACGTTGCCGCGACGTAGCAGACGATCACACTTGCAACAGTTCGACATCCAACTTGGCGGCGACTATCCGTCCAATGCGGATATTGTAAGTGGTGCTATCGATGTCGTCAACACTAGATATCGATATCCTGACCATCAAGTTGAGAGTAACTAGTTGTGAGCCATAATACGCGAGCGGTAGAGTATTGCGAAGCAGCCGCAATGTCATATCCTCCAGATACAGCATTCTTCACACAATGCTCTACATTTTCAATCTCAATAACGATGAAAGAATGTGCACCTCTGGTTCGGCTCTCGTCACATCGTCGGTCGAGGACCACTTCTGGGGAAGAGGAGATTCGGCCTCTCCAAACTAGTCGGAGATCCAGTGGGACGTGGTCATAATCCTTTCAAAGGCGGTTCACTTCCTCGCCAGCACCTCGGCGTCACCACACTGCCACTTGGCCGATCTGAGATCCGCGATCACTCTCCATTCGAATGACTCCATTCGAGTGACTCGATGTGTCCTCGAGTGTTTGTGCGCGGTGTCAGTGACACCCATGCAAACATCAGTGATGTCGAGACTTTCCCACACGACAGGACTCCTGTCACCGCAGACCATGGATTAACGTCGTTAACGAGCCCAACAGCGAAGGATTAGTACAGTACTGATCGCTGGGTGTCCCGCCGCTTGACTTTATGCGTCATAATCATCATCCTGGCCCAGGATTCATTTCACTCCACCGATTGGCGGGATGTCTGCCACTCTGGCCGCGGGTCCAAGCTCACGAGTCTCCACTGACAGAGGTACTGGAGACCTCTTCAGGTGCATAGAGACCCTCTCGGAGGTTGGTGGTGCTCTCTTGGCGGTCACTGCATTCTTCTTTTTGCCAACAGCAAGACACGCCACCAAGAAGCAACTCCGCCGTCTCTCTCTCTCTCCTCTCTCTTCTTCACCATGAAGCTTGCCACCGTTCTCTTCTCAGCTGTCCTCGCATCGGCTTCCTTCGACTTCTCTGCTGCTCAAGCGTGTGAGAAGGTTAGCGTGGTTGGAGACGCCACGTACTGCATCAAGGGGCCGGTCTGCTCCGGCACGGGTTCTTCCCCGGGCGGCACCGCGTGTCCACAGGTCGGTGATACGGCCGTCGAAGGCTGCCAGCCGTACTTCCCTGCGTACAACAAGACCACTGGCAAGTGCACCGCTCCCGTGCCAGCCGACTGCAAGCCTACTGCCAGTGGTGCGTGGGGCTGCATTTGGGATCTGTCCAAGCTGCCAGGCGCTCCTGGCCCCGCACCAACGCCAGCTCCAAGCTCGGTGCCTGGTCCAGCCCCTGCTCCTGGCACAGGCGACTGTCAGAAGGTCAGCGTGGTCGGGGACGGCACGTACTGCATCAAGGGTCCAGTTTGCTCTGGAACGGGAGCCACCCCGGGAGGCACCACCTGTCCGCAGGTTGGTGACACGGCTGTCTCGGACTGCTTCCCGTACCACCCGAGCTACAACAAAGCAACTGGCAAGTGCACGGCGCCAGTTCCTGCTGACTGCAAACCAACGGGCAGTGGCGCGTGGGGATGCATCTGGGACTTGTCGAAGCTGCCTGCGCCAGCTCCGACGCCTGGTCCAAGCCCCGCCCCGGTCCCGGCTCCGGCTCCGGCTCCAGGTCCGTCAAAGTCGTGCCAGGAGGTAAGCGTCGTGGGTGACGGCACCTTCTGCATCAACGGGCCAGTGTGCTCGGGCACGCCGAACAGTAAGGGAGGTGACCAGTGTCCGAAGGTTGGGGACACGGCTATTGCCGAGTGCAACCCGTACAACCCGAGCTTTGACAAGGCCACGGGCAAATGCATTGCCCCCGTTCCGGCTGACTGCAAGCCGACAAACGGCGTATGGGCTTGTGTCTGGGACTTGTCCAAGCTTCCGAAGCGTGAATAAGTACGATGACCGTGCGGTCGGAGTGATATGCAGCAATTGCTGATTTGATACTGTAGTTGCTGGCATCAGCTCACGCCGTCGTAACGAAATGCTTCTTTCAATCTACGGTATTGTAGTTGTGCTTTCGATTCTTTTCTCTCGATACAAAAATAGCACTGGGAAAAGAAAGACAACGTTGTACAGTTCTGACATCGGTGATCGGACAACAACGTCCGACCTCGTTGGAGCGTCCTAATCCGTGTCTTCTGACCAAGGCCACTATGTCTCCGAAAAAACCATCGTTGCGAGGAATCGAAAGCTGTGGGTAAGATAGGCCGCTTATCGGAGAAAATCTGTGACTAACACAGTTGATCAAGGCCATCACATGATGTACCGTGGATGTATGAGATTGGGATTCGACGCGTACCACCTTCAATCGACCTTCTTGATACACCGGCTTCACGATCGTCGGTCTAACAGGCGCTTTATGAGGTTCATGCGGTCTCGTTTTGGCTTGTTCAGTCACGTGAACCGGATATGTATCGTTGTCATTTTTGTGATGTGGGTCACCACCGCAAACATCAGCCGGATTATCACTCCCATCATGTCAATCGGCTGTCTTCCTGTTCTTGTCTTCTCTATGATGCTGATGAGCTCTCAACTACTGGAGCATTTGTTGGTTCAGCATGAGTTCTGGTTCTTCACAATCACGAACGCATTCAACTGGATCATGGCTGCAATTCTCTTCAATGATGGACGCATCGTTGGGTGCATAACTCGCTTCTTAATCACTCAACTCGTGATATTGATGGACGCAAACTTTCGTACAGTGATAAGTGCAACCCGCTCATTTGTTCTCTGGGTTCCAGCCATTGCCTCTATTATTTTCATTTGCGCGACAAGAAGTGCTGACATTGATCCGCAACGTTTTCACGTGCTCATCCCAAAAAATAAAATCGACTACACCCTTGCCAATTCGTTCCTCAACAACAACATGACCCTTATGTGTCATTCGCAAAACATTTCGACGTCGACGAATACTCACACCCGAGTTCCTAGAAAGCCGGATAATTCCGTGCAGTGTACTTCGTTGCGATCTTGTCCTGCAAAGGATGCGAGCAAACGATCGTGCTAGCCAAACGCGATACGAGACATTCAAATCAATTCGAACTGGTGACGGTGGCGACAATGAGTTCGAACTTCACGTAGCTTACGCAGAAAATGGTGAATCGCGTGTGTTCGCGACTATTGCCTCGGTTAGATACAGTCGGCATGGAAGTGTGTCCATGTCGGGTCGGCGAGCTTCAGCATTATCCACTGAAAAACAAGGGCCAATGAGAGGTGGTCCCAAAACCAAGTGATCATTCGTCACAAAGACAGCTGGACCCGTCGGCATGCGTCCACAACAAATCGACGACAGGTTTGTGCGGGAACAAGCAACGGTTGCGCGTCGTTACACCAACTCTCACTTTTCTTGATGCTCGCAATACTCTTCTGTCAATATGGGCACCATCAACCCCAATCAGAGCTTGGATTAGCATCCTTCACATGACACTCGGATCTATAGGCTTGCTTCTTGGTGGTTTCACTATGTATTTGCCTGTGGACGGAGATGGAAATCAGGACACTGCCTGGCACCCAAAAATCCTACATGTTCTCGTTCCAACAGTCTCTTTCTTCGCAACGACCGCATTCTTCGTGCCATACTTGGGGAGCTGCCAGCGCAATCTTTTCCGCGCACTCACACACAATTTCGATTTCATGTTCTCGTCAGTCCAGTTCTCACTAGGTTGCATTTGCCTCGCTGATATGTTGCCTTGGGATTTTCGATGCCTTGCATTGTTGTCATGGCTCCAATGGTTCCACTGGATTTTGATCTGGGATGCCCTCCTTCCATCTATCCGAGAAAATTTCCATTTCAGAAAGCGCCACGATACACCCGTTCTCGGTGGCATCATGATGGGGTTGGTCTGGGTAGTTTACTCACTCTTCTTCAGCTCGAACAACGCTTTGAAGGACCGAACGCTTGCCGAGATCGAATGGGGGACGTTCAAAATCAGCATCCGCACTTCCACGTTCCTTGTCGGACGATTAAACACCATTCTGACATGGAGTATACGGCTCATCTGGAAAGCCATTCAATCCGAAGAAGACGAACTCATTTTCATCCGTGGCTCGTTCGAGTATTTCACGCCGATGGAGATCTACCCAGTGCAGTCTGGCCAGACGCTCCCACCCTTCGACCAAGACCCTGGCACGACAGCCTCCAACAGATCCGCTTCTAGCGCCGCCTCAGCGCATGCTATCACAGAGATTGATCCGTCGTCACCCCCGTAATCGTGCTTCGCGCCGCCCCATGTTGCCGTTCGGCGTGACGACTGCGTCGTGGGGCGGAAAAGTGGCTTGCAGGGACCATCACTCTTCGGCAACCCAACGTTTGGACGACATTGCGCGTGTCTCGTGTTGCTCTCAAGCAACGTTCCCGCAACAATGGACTGCCTCTAGAACCAACTTCAATTGCACGTTCTCTAAGTTCGTGGCTACATGCGTACCTAGCCTTCTTAAGTGCGGGTTTCGTCCGCCTGTCTCGGTTTCCTCAACAGGGGGTGTGATCATGCCACAGCGGATAGTACGGGGCCTGAAGCGGCGCCATCCTCCCCTTCTCCGGCAACGCAGCCCCTGCGCGAGCGACGCCGATCGCGTGGGGAATCGCTGTCGACTGCATACGGCAGCGCTCTCATTCGCATCTCATTCCCCATTCTGGGTGGACGAGACAGCGGGCGGCGCGCGCAAGTCAACGCTCTGACCACAGCGTGCGTAAATCAGTTGGCGGGTGATTCCTCATTGGATCTCTTCAAGCGCCACGAGTGCGGGGGCGTCACACTCGCGACATCGTCTAGCTCAGTCTCGAATTCAGCGAGCGCGGCGGCATGATTTTTAAGGTGCTGCGCGCGGAGAACCTGCCGGGATCAGACAATAATGGGTCGAGCGACCCGTTCATTAAGATCTACTACGATGGTCGCGAGGTCGGTGTGACGCCGCGTGTGAAGCGAAACCTCAATCCGAAATGGGACCATGAAGTGACCTTCTCGCTTTCCCACGCCGGCTGGATGTATGTCGCGCTTGAGGTTTGGGATCGCGACGAGCTGTCATCGAATGATCTGCTGGGCGCGCTACGCGTACCCTTTCCGGACTGGAGAGGACATGTGGAAGAATACCAGAAGCGACTTCAAGTGCTGGAGACGAAGCGTAGTGAAGTTCCGCCTTTACCGAGAAACTACGATCAGGCCATGCGCAATGCACCGAAAGGGATTCATGTCAAGCACATGTACTCGACCAGTCAGATTCCGCTCGAGTCTATAGGCGAAGGTCGATCAGCGGCAACAACTCCTCCACGACGGAAGGGAAATGAGATGCATCGTCGCAGCCGATCGCTCAATTCGTTCGGGGCGCTGCTTCCAGGCTCAGAAGAAGGCGCGTCAACTCCTCTGTCGGGTCGAGCATCATCGGTAACTGCTGTTACGCCGACGTCAGCATCGCCGAATGTTTCTCAACTGGGCATGGATCCGATCAAGCCCGTACTGGTTTGGTCTCTTCTTGTCAAGGGATCCATTGCAAAAGGGCGAGTACTCTGCTCTGTTCAGTTTGAAGAGCGCGATCTCAAGTACCTCGTCAACCTTCCATACGGAACAGATATTCACGATGTCTTTCTGCCCCAAAACCCACGCTTCAAGCAGTCTTATCACCATCTTCCACGAAGCTGGCATCCAGATCTGAATGTACGACAACAGGAACTTGCGGCGATGCATGCAGGTACTCCCAAAGACTGCCTGTTTCCGTGGAACGAGAAGCTACTTCACATGGTTGAAGAGGTAACTGTCACCTTCCACGTCAATGAGTCAAATCAAGGGGTACTTGCGACACTTGTTTTGACGAACTACCGCCTATGGTTTGTTCCATACCGGAAAGTCAAAGGCCTTCTTCACGAAGATGTTCACACGGTTTCAGTCGCCAAAATACTGAAGGCTTCAATCTCGCAGCAGAAGCGAGGTAGCAACGCTGTTACTGTGCTGGAGCTCGAGAATATGGATGCTGGTCACTACCACGTCACACTTTCTCCAATTTCAAGACTTCGTGACTCAGTGCGGGACTATTCTCGAGATGCAGAAGCAAAAAGGATCAAGCAGCTCAACAATCTGGTTGCAGAGATTGAGTGGCTCAAGATTGAGAACACATTCTGTGCCCCATACGATCTGAATCATCTGACTCTCTCGTCCAAAGATGAAGATATTTCTCGTCTTCTAGACCCGAGCGAGCGACCATCGACACCTATATGTTCAAGCGCTAAACTTCCGCCCTCCTTGATTCGAGCGTCAACGACACAGTGCAATCCCAATGATCATGCTGATGTTGTCAACGAGTTCGTCAATAGTACAACAAAACCTAGTTCAGTTCCCGAACGGCCGCCAGCACTTCAACATCACGTAAGTGAGTCAACCATACCATCTAGAGACTTGATGAGATCATCTCCCCACCCCGGTCATCATATGGGTGCACGACGAAGAATTCGATACGATCCTGAAGCTGAATTCCGACGTCAAGGCGCGCTCGATCACCCCCGGTGGCGCTTGTGTCAAGCAAACTTCAAATATGATCTATGCCCAACGTATCCAGCTCTGATGATGGTCCCAGCGTCTCTTTCAGACGATATCATTCGACAAGCTGCTCGTTTCCGCAGCAAGAATCGATTTCCTGCATTGACTTGGGTCCATCCGCGTACAGGTGCTCCGTTGTGTCGAAGCAGTCAGCCAAACACAGGCGTCTTGCGAAGCAATAACTCCAACGACAGGGACCTCATTTGGGCGATTAGAGATGCAGCGATTACTGCCGACTCGGCATGGCGAACACCAGCAGCTCTTCCAAAGAAAAGCAGTGTGTTGCATATTGTTGATGCACGGCCTGAACTCAATGCAAAGAGCAACGCTCTTGCAGGGAAAGGCCACGAATCGGTGAAGCAGTACGATCGAGATGGTGCAGCGATGGCATCAATCACATTCATGGGAATTGACAATATTCATGCCGTTCGAAGCGCTTTCGCTGGTCTGACCCAAGCTTTGTATGAAGTGGAAGACTCTAATTTTTTTGGGGCTGTGCAGAAGAGTCACTGGTTGGAGTACGTGTGCGGTATTCTACAAGGGGCATCTGAAGTTGCGACTCACCTCGAGCGAGGAGATGCTGTTTTGGTTCACTGTAGTGATGGTTGGGACCGAACTGCCCAGTTGGCTTCTCTGGCTCAACTTATGCTGGACCCTTACTTTAGAACGTTGGAGGGATTTGCGGTACTCGTGGAGAAAGACTGGTGCTCGTTTGGGCATATGTTCAAGAAACGATGTGGACACCCTACATCGGATCAGACATCGCCCATTTTCCAGCAGTTTCTTGATGCGGTGTATCAGCTTACTCTCCAGTTCCCTACACATTTCCAGTTCAATGAGCTGTTCCTATCATCAGTTGCTGACGCTGTTTATTCGTCATGGTATGGCACCTTCCAGATGAATTCTGAGCGTGAGCGCAAGACTTTCTTGCTGAATGTTCCGAGTGTCAGTGTTTGGGATGTTATTCGTGCGTCAACTGATCAGTTTTTGAATCCACTTTTCAATGGTGGAGATGGCTACGGCGAAGGGAGCGGCGGAATGCGTATGGAACCAATGCTTCCAGTGTGCCGAGTTCGTGTGATGCAGCTGTGGTCAAGCCAATACCAAAAGGCAGTGAGTCATATGCGTCTTCAGCAACGCGAATATGAAATGCTCCAACTCATTCGACAACAAGAGACAGAACTGTCTCGTGTTTACGCTGTGCTGAATGGCAATCAGCGAATGGAGCTCCGTGCTGTACAGCTCCGTGCGGATATATCCAGTCTAGCACGAAGCATGAACCTCGATTATCCCGAAGAGAGTGCGCGTAACAGCGAGAACAGCCGAGATAGCAACGCAGGTGGTGGTGGCGGAGACCGAATTAGTCAAAGTCAAAGCGTTCGTGTTGGCAAGCGTGTGACAGCAGCGTCAGTAGATTTCCACGACTTGACTAGTGTCAACATCGCTGGAGGAGATTCGACTGAAGCACGCTCTCACACTTCTAGCATCGATGATGTAGCATCAGCTACACCAGCCTCAGGTCTTGCGGCAGCTGCGAGCCAGGATAAACGAAAACCCGTTTCAAGGTCGAGGAGCAACTCGGTGCGTCTGAAGAATAGTATTATGAACATGATGAACCATATCTCCGGCCACGATAAGCATCACGCTGCGAGTGAAGGCGACGGTGGGCATCCCGGTCATCTGAGTCGATCGCCGAGTACTAACCACCTCACGACACGAAATCAACATGATGTCTTGAAGAAAGAGTTGCAAGGATTGGAGTCACAACTAGCCAAGCTCAACAACCAAGTTGGGCGCAAGGAAGACAACGCCAAGTCTATGATGCGGCGATTCCGATGCTATAACTACAACTTGCCGGAAAGTGCGCTCGCTGAACCCGAGGCAGCTTCCTCCCCTGCAAGCTCTGGGACGCCATCGAGACATCAACAACGATCAAGCATGCGACCCAGAGGTAGTTTCAGCAGTGGTCGTGACAGATATCACTCGCCGAATGCTTTCTCTCCGTCGTCATCCTCTTCGCGTGGGTCGCCATCACCGACTGTTGCACGACGGAACAGCCAACCCATTATGAGTGACGGCGATCGTCACTTCACCCCAGGCAGTGCCCCACTTCTGACCACGAACAAGGTAATCTCGAGCAACTTCCGCAATCCACAACCAGTGTGGGAGCGAGACGTCGACGCACCGTGTTGCGAGCGATGCAAGAAAAAGTTTAAGACGTTTTACCGCAATCGACACCATTGCAGGTGTTGCGGATTCGTTTTCTGTGGCCGCTGCACCAGCAACCGCATGAACCTACCAGAGTTCGGCTATTACGATGTCGTTCGTGTGTGCGTGACCTGCTACAATTATGGAGACGATGGTTGATTCTCCGAGTCTCTAGCGATCAATAGACGATTTCATGTTTCACGTCACTCCATCTCGTTTACCACGTAGAAGGATGAGTTCCCTGTTTGCTTTATCATTGTAGGCGTTTCTGGGGGTCAAAGCTGGCTCGAGGGCTGCGCTGTCTACGCCATTCCAGTTCGATGGTTCACGAGGTGATTGGATAGTAGGGCTTCTGTCGCTTTGGTCTGCGAGTATTCGAGTGTGGCGATGAAGGCGGCCAGAATTGATACTTTCCCTGGGCGTGGTGTAGCCCGGGGAGGTCCTCGAAGATGATGAGAAAATGGCAAACGACCGTTCGAACTCGACTCGAGCCTTCATCTTCTCATCCCTTACGGACGATGGAGTAACATGCTCTGATAGAACTGGAAATGCGCCTATGAACTAGATGGATAATGTGAATTGGTTGCCCACGGAGAAGAAATCCAAGATTATGTGTTTCGTACTCGTTCTGGAGAATACGAGCCTGGACCACGGCCACGATCAGGTGAGCATGTCCGATTATCTTCATCATCATGCTCAGTAAACCTCGGGGTTATTGACTTGAGCTGAGGTCCTGCATTGCCTCTCTTCTTCACTTGGCTGCCAAGATCTTGGACTTCATTCGCAGTGTATATCGCGTCGACGGCTGCCGGGACCGTCGGACACACGTCCCGCTCGCTTCTGATGAACAAACAAGGAAGTTAGTTCTGATCCTTCCGTTGAACCAAAGCTGCGAACTAACTTGTATAGCGAGAGCCCCTTTTGCTGGGCCCGAGTCGCCATGGAGTTCCATCCATCCCGAAACATGGCCCCAGGGCCTCGTTCGGCTGACACGACGTCTGGTTTTGTTTTCGTGAATGGCGTCGGACGGAACGCCCCATACTGTTCCTGTGCCTGTAGATTATCTTGATTTGCTTGGTTGCGCATGCGCAGCGGAAGCATCATCGGGAGCACTGGTAGACGCTCCATTTCCCTTTGCCTGCTTGATCAGTCAGTCGTTCATGCCTTAATTTAGCGTTTTTATTGATCGTTTGTAGATGCCGCTCCAAATCGTCCGTGTTCACACGGAATCGCGAAGCTTAGAGGTGCCTTATCTTTTGCAGTGGCGGTGATGCGTTCGCTGCTATACTGAGCATAGAAGGCACGTCGACTTCTCCCCGAAGTGTTACTTGACGAGCAGTGCCAGACGTTGGAGAAGAAGAGGACGGCTGTACCTGCTTGGGCAAGAACTGGCGCTGACGCGTACTTCTCAAGTTCACTTGGGTCATTTTCGCCGTGTAAAGATGAATTCAGAGGCACAAAGCGTAGAGGTCCATTCTCATCTGAGATGTCGTCCAGAGCACACCACACTGACACATATGGAGAGATCGAGTCTCGATGGACGCACATCGCGAGCTGTTCGTCGTCATCGCGATGCCATCGGAACTCCACTTCACTATGGGGCGGCTTGACAACGTAGTGCTCGTTGAAGAAGTAGATATCGTCGTGAGACTCTCCATCGGATTCTAAAAGGCGTCCAACTAGTTGTGGTAGTCGTTCGAACAGGAGTCGGCGGATAATGTCTTCTGCGTTGGATGAGATCGCAACTGGCATGGCTTCTCGTCTCGCAGCAATATATGCTCTTTGATCAATGCGAGCTTCGCTATCGTCAGCCATCTACAATGCATGATGGAGCGATTCAGGTTCTAATCATGCCAAACAGAGAGTTCATCGGTTCTTACCGGACTGTTAGTCATGGCATCGAGAACGCATCCCTCAGAGTACAACAGAACTCAGCAATCGCTATCAAAAATCGGTCACATGAGCGAATCAATACCTGATCAATCACTGTCTGCGTTGCGATTGCTGCATCTGAATGAAGAGCCGCAAAGAGCTCATCACTCTCCAGCCGCAGGTACATCAGCTCCTCTGACGTCAAGAACAAAGGAACCACGAGAAAGCCATGACATCTGAACGAGTTGATCTGAGAGGCTTCTAATTGAATGCACATGCATCGTCGCGCGGATACCGCTCGGCGCTTCGTCGTCATCGTATCCTCGCCGTCATGGCCGCATGCAGGCGTCTCTCTTGCCCTTCTTGTGCCCATGCTGAGGAGCGTTTGATGCTTCTTGTGACACTCACAAGTCACTATAACGACGAGTGCGTACTTAATAGCCTGATTCTATTTCTGATACCCTTGATGCTACGTTACGTAGCGGCGCTGAATATTGCTGGAAGGAGTGATGGTCCCTCATTCAAGTTTTCCCGATCCGCTTCCAGGAACAAAGCAAAGGGAAACGAAGGTCGCCCTTAGTCCATGTAGATGGAGATACAATGCGACTGCAACGCTGAATCCAAGTCAGTGAGGTGGGTCTGAACATGGCGGTCAGATTGGTATGTGGTATATGTATTGTTGAGTACATTGCGCCGTGTCAAGACGGTGCTAGTGAGTGCTGTTGTCGCGGGGAGACGCCACGAATACGACGGACTCGATATTGTAAGTGTACCATCGGCTGAAGTACTGGAGCGAGCCTTTGATCATGACCAGCTCATCATCGCGGTGGAAGCTGAGCGCATTCACGAGGCGCAGGGTCCAGAGCAAGATCGTCCAGAGTCGATGGAGGGCGAAGCTCTTGGTATTGAAGCTAAGGGAAAACGACGGTGAAACGTGCATGATGGTGATGTTGCGGCCTTCTATGATTGAGTCGGGGGCGACAAAGGCCTTGTACAAGAAGATCCCGATTGCTGAGAGCAGAAACATGAGCAACAACATGGCGTGCCGTTTCTGGTATCTAAGGCGTGCTCGCGTTTGGGGAGTCATTCCATCTTGAAGCAGAATCCATAGTAGCCAAATAGACCAAGCAATGAGGCTCAGGCTTCGGATATCCCATGAAGTCATGTCAGCAAGGCAAAGGTTCAGCGTAATGCACTGAAACATGAAGAACCAGAAGTCGAACTTCGTGACGATCTCATTGACCAGATCGCGATGGAGGTGAACGAAGAATGTACCAACATACGCTGAACTGGCAACCAAGGACATTATAGACGTAAACCAAAGAAGCTGTTGATCGACTCTCTCTCCCAGTAGTGCGACGGAAAAAGTAAACATGGTACACCCAAGTCCACACAGACCAATGAGTCGAAGTACACATAATGTAAGGATGGAAATCGGCTGCTCCGTGTTGAGACCTGGCATAAGAGTGTTGAAGCTATCGAACCCAGTTAGGCGGACAGGCACGAGCTGGAGTGCAGTCTGACTGTGCGTGGTATGGAGTGGAGCTCGTGTAATTGGTGAAGTGTTGGAGGCATTGCTATTTTCTTTTGTCCAGGTCGAATCTCGGTATCTTTTCGTTGAACTGCGAGTCGAGTGAAACATATGCCAAGTGGAACGAGATGGTCACGCTTCAGTATTGAGGCAGATAAACATTTTTTGCGCTTGAACGATTTATTGGCAACGAAAACGCCAAGTGTTGACGTCAGATTGACAAGTAAATTGAGTTTCACCAAGTCTGATCGACGTTGGGACTCGCCGATCTCGCGAACTTTGATAGTCTCCACAATAGCGAATGCATAAATCGCAACAAGGCATACGAAATGTATTGCACTTGAGCGAGCTGCTGGCGTGATGTTGTACACAGTTGCATCGATGCAGACCGTAGTTTGATACGAGAAAAAGGCGAAGACACAGGACACCGCACGGCTGTCGCCCAAAATCATCCCAAATAACACTGATCCGACCAAATTCAAAGCAGTAGTGAAGCAAAATTCATAGTGACTGAAAAGTATGCGCAACAAGGGACGACACATGAAAAGAAACCGAAATGTGATGAGCGGCGAGGAAACGAGCAGACATGCTGCTTGAATGTGGCCGGCTGCCGTAGTGTCGGAGAGAAACCAGCACATACAAGTGATTGCCAGGCTGATACGGTAAGTCCACTCGAAGCGGCCGTGATATGCTTCCCACCATTGCCGAAGCATTCGTGCCCTCCGTCGACCAATCAACCAAACCGCAAGAGTGTCAGTTGGATCAAATGTAAACGTCTCACTCGCCTGAACGACGAAAAGGTCGGTTGGTGTGCTGTATGTGTGCTTATGATCGGGTTTTGGACCGTTCGATTGCTCTGACATTTTTGAGAACTGCCAAGCCTTGAAGCTATTGTGACGAATTTGATGTATTTTTGTCTCCCGCATTGACCTGATACTTGAAGTTCCAGAAGAAACAACAAAGACTAACCTGTGATCCCGTTCATTTAATGTTTGATTTGCTACTGATCAATTCTCAAATACGCATTGGCCATCAACTCTTCAAGTTGCGTTCTCTGACACAGGTGGTGGTGTATTATTCTGCTTCGGCTGATTGCAAGTTGGAAGTCATTCACAGATTCAGCATTCTCAACACGGACGGATGTGGCTTGTCTTTCACGAATGAAGTACCGGGGTGTGTGGAGCAAAGCCAGCCACCAGGTATGTAGCCTCTGAAGCGATTGAATTCATATGCCAAGGACTCAATCCGAGGCTCGTTTGGAACAATTAGGCGTTAACCGTAGTCCAGCTTCTCTACCTTGTTTGGCATTTGACAGTCCAGCGACTTCTGGTCCCCTGCTTGCAAATGGGTTGCGATACTCAACTCCACCGCGCAAAAGCACCAATTCTTCCTCAGGTCGATTTGCCAGTCGCGAGATCAAGCCAATTGTCCATAACCAAATTGTTGCCAGTCGGTAGCCCATGAACGTGCCTGTGCTTATGGTCATGGTGAGATTACGACTAACTTTCCCGATCTACATCACCCGATTGTGTAAAATTTCTCGTTCGTCAATAACAAGAGAGTAAGCCAAAACAAGGATACCAATCAGCACGGCCAGCAAAGGCAATGTCGCGTGCCGTTTCTTAAACAAGAGTTTCCGTCTGTGTGTCGGAAGTAATGCGTCACTCAAAAGCACCCAATGAAACCAGAAAGACCATGATATGATATTGAGGCACCAAAAATCCCATTGGAGTAAATCGGCGAGACAGATTGTCGCTGATACGAACTGCATTGAGGTGAACCAAAAATCAGAATTGAGAATGAGAAGTCGTACCAGATCTTTATGGTAATGAATGGCATGAGCCATACTAGACAGCTGTCAGTCCAAGCGAAAGCACCGCGAGAGGGTACAAAACGATCTGGTCTCGAATGTCGAGAATAATGATGAAGAAAAGGCCAAGTCCAGCGAGACAGAGACCAACAGCACCACATGCTGTGAGGATGATAAAGCGTGTGATGGTGAGCTTTGCTGATAACGTACCGACAGGCAACAAGGTTTTGTCAGGAACCAGGAAGCGTTGAGATAGTGAGACAACTCGGAACGCAAAATGACTTGAGTCCACGACTGTAGTGGACCTGCGTGCCGTTGCTCTTGAACAACTAGATTCACGAGTGTTAAGAGTTGTCCAGTCTACGAGTTGGAGACAAGCTTGGCTCAACTACTCGCGTTTGAACCACTTGGAATCCACGAAATGCACGACGCCTCACCGCCAATTTAGCACGGCATACAGCGAGTGGATAGAACTGATTATTCTCCACCCAAATGATTTTACGGCGCTTATGTGTCTTGTTCATCACAAAAAAAGCAAGGGTCAGGGATACATTGGCATCTGCCAGTCCTTCGTACTTGATTGAGTTAGTGAGCGAATGTGAACACCACGATGTAAAGCGAAAAACATCATCGAAATGGAGGAAGCCCAGCTCAGTATACCTGCACGTGCAGTCTCGCGGATCGTATATACGTCAGCATCAGAACAAATCGACACCTGAATCGTAAGGAAAGTGGTGACTGGATACAGGAAACAAACATTGAACCCAACTTGGCCCGCGAAGATAACCATTCCTGCGAAGTTCAGCGCCGTGATAAACCAGAATCCGTATTGACGCGCAAGCATTCGCAAAAGGGGGATGCTGAGCAGCATCATTGTGGAGAAAAGTTTCGGCGCCTCGAGGATGACCAGTGGTAACACAAACCATCGGGCAGTTGTGTGCGGTAAAAACCAACACACAATGGAGATAGCTCGCGCGACGTTGGAGACAGACGAAATGACTCTGCGGTGCCGTTGGTACCGGAGTGCGATGATGTCATGAAACTCATTCCCAACGTACGTCAAAGCAAGTGTGATGCAGATTTCCAGTTCTGGCTGAGGCCGCACGGATACCAGCTCATACCCACGGGGATGACCTTCACGTTCGACAGTGATCATGACTCCGCTGCGTCTTTAATAAACCTGCATGCACCTCCGTGATCATTTCGACTATTATAATGCATGGGTATTTCAATTGAAATGGTGGGACTGGCTCCAGCACGAACCACTCAACGCAATCTGAATGAGAGAAAATCCTTTTATGAAAAGGACTGTCATGAACTATTGCTCGGAATATTACGCGATTGAGATCTACGGCTGTTCCCCTGGTTTAGAGCGAAAAACGGATTTCGATACTCTACTGCACCACGCAATAGAACGAGCTCTTCTTCTCCACAGAAACCCAACCTCCACACAAGTCGAGACGTCCACAGCCATAGCGTCGCCAAGCGATAACCCATGAATGTGCCTGTGCTGATGACCATTGTGAAGAAGTTCCGAATCGTACCGATGTCAACTATCCGGCTATGGAGAACTTCTCGCTTGTCAATCACAAGCGCATATGTGATAATTAAGATATCAAGGAGGATCGCCGATAGTGCAATGGTTGCATAGCGCTTCTTGAAATGTAGCTTACGCTTGTATGTTGGTAGCAAAGCGTCGGTGAAGAGCACCCAAAGGAACCAAACAACCCAGGAAATCATGTTGAGACATCGGAAATCCCAATCGAGTAGGTCCGCAAGACAAATTGTTGCCGCTAGAAACTGCATCATTGTGAACCAGAAGTCGAAATTGTGCAGCAAAAGACGGCATATTTCTCGTTCGTAGTGGACGGCGTACACACCACAAAACAAGGTTGTCGTAACCATGGAGAGTACGGCGATAGGCATCAAGTTCCCCGATCGTGCTCATTGACAATCACGATTAATATGATGCTGGATATTGCTGACGCTAGTCCGAATACACCAAGAGCAAGGAGAATTGAGTACTGAAGGTTGGTTAGTGGACGTTTAATTGCGAGCGCTGGTACGAGAGTATTACCCGCGTCAACGAGGCGACACGAAA
Organism: Pythium aphanidermatum DAOM BR444; assembly: GCA_000387445.2. Classification (NCBI taxonomy): domain Eukaryota; phylum Oomycota; class Peronosporomycetes; order Pythiales; family Pythiaceae; genus Pythium; species Pythium aphanidermatum. The sequence continues at coordinate 19,414 of KE464122.1, read as the reverse complement.
GCGTCACAACTCGAAATGCCATTTTCTCCACGCTCAACAAGCAGCTTGACCGTCGCCGACCACCACTAGCTTCACTGGACATGATTCCGTTGCCTTCTATCTCTGTATTGCGTCCGACTTTGAGACTCGCTATCATATCAGGGTTTGGTCCTAATCCTTGAGCCTTTTGGTCTCGGGAAACTAGTGTCATACTTGGACCCGATACGAGTTGAACTGTTGGACCTCGAACTAATCGACGACGCCGAACCGAGAGCTTTGCTCTACATACGGCAAGAGGAACAAACACGATTGCTTTGGCCCAGAAGACCCGTCGACGCTTGTACGATTTATTGATCACAAAAATGGCGAGAGTAAGAGACACATTTGCCATGAAGTTGACTTGAGCAAGGCTCCAATCTCTAGAAGACGAGGGTGGAGTGTGTTTCAACTCGACACTTTGATGCAGTGCGAACAGGCCCAACGCGGTGGCGCATACAGAACTTAGTACACCAGCCCGAGCAGTTTCTGCAAGCGTGTAAACGTCGGCATCGGAACAAATTGTGACTTGGATCGACATAAACGTCAAAAACGGGTATCCAAGGCGCATGTCTGGGCCGATCTGAATAGCAAACAGCACCATCCCGAGGAAATTGAGAATCGTTGTGAACCAAAACTCGTATTGCCGCATGAGGATGCGAAGGATTGGAGCACTAAGCAGTAGCATGGTACTCACAAGTTTTGGAAGACCACAAGCGAGAAGTGGAATCATCAGTGCGCAACTGATCTGAGGAGGAAGAAACCATGATGTGACGGCGATCAGACGTGCAGTATTGGACAGCCGCGTTAGGAACACCCGTCTCGCGTCGTACCAATGCACAAGCGACTTGTTTGCTTCGGGACCCAGCCACAACAGCGTCAGAGTGACAGGGATCTCGAGTACAGGAAGGGGCCGAGTTGACACAAGCTCGTAGCTCCTCGGCGAAGTGCCATTGGGTGAGTCGGTCCGAGAAGCTTGCGCCGATGCGACTCGTGCCGACGACATGTTTCGGTCAGTGTTTTCGAGCGGAAATGGCCCACTCGTCTGTGACTATCGTCTGTCGCTCCAACTATCATTTGCTTAGTATGGCGCTATTTCCAGGCATGATAAGGACACACGAACACAATCTTCACCCATCTGCCGAAGACGATATCCGACTTTTGTTATTGGCTGCAGACCTCCAGCACCCGTGTACTCTATTCCGGGCCACAATCGAACAGAGACATGAGAAGCCGAAGACTATGTATGAAAGCTCCAGTGTCCGTTACAGGGTGTTCCGCTGCGATACGTGATACGAAACTGTTCTTCGAGACTTGTGTCAACTGACTCAGTTGAAGCGGCCTCAAGCATGATCTTCATGGCGAACAAGGGAGGGGAACGTGAGGCAAACGTCTTTCATCCAACTCGCTGCCTTCTCCTGTGAGAACGACGAGTCCATTTCGAACTGTACCAGCCAGAGCAATCCCGTGAGTCAGCCTCGATTAACGACGGAAAATGATCAGATACGTACCCGTCGCCCGGCTTGCGTCACACATTCCTGTACGAGTTCAAGCATGAAGGCATTCTTTTTGATCTGCAACTTGGCGTACGCAAGACGTTGCGAGTGTTCTGCGATCTCCTTCACGAATTGTTGCCTGAGAGATTCTTTAAACGCCAATCTCGCAGGTGATTTTTTTTCCTCAACGGACTGCGTCCCGTTCTCGGAGCTTGACGACGTCAATTCGCCGAGGAATTTCTGAACCACTTGAGGCTCACTTTGCATCGTGCCTTGGGATCCCTCCCCCGGTAATGTCATGTTGAGATCCGCAAGTGCTTCTTTGATGTCCGAGACAAGCTCAGGCTGTGGCGTAGTGCTGTTGGACGATGAAGTCGAGGATTCAGTAGGGGCCACAGTGGCAGATGGTGAATTCGATTCGTTTGAGCCTGAAGAAGTGGTGGAGCGAGTGCTTGGACTTGGCGTATCATCCGCGTTACTCGAATCCGCTTGTGATGAGCCTCCAGCGGCAGATGGAGCAGGCGAAGGGTTTGTATCCACGTCCTCACTGCCGCTCGACGCTGGGCCAGGGCTAGTCGAAGAAGAATTGCCATCAGTCTTGGTCGGCTCATTTTCAGTGCTACCCTCCGTCTTGTCTGGAGATGATTGTGAACCACTATCAGCACTAGTAGATACTGGCGACTGCGACTCCGTGTCTTCGTCAGTGTCGGTTGATGGGGTATCGTTTCCACCCTTGCCACTGGCCTCAGTTGACGGCGAGTCTGTAGCTGTTGAGCCACCTGAGGCTGGGTTCTCTTCTGCACTAGGAGAAGGCGACTCCGTGTCTTCGTCAGTGGTTGCTGGAGGAGTGTTCCCTTCATCTTTGCTGCTGTCATCAATCGTTGGCGAGTCGCCTTCTCCAGAGTTGGCCTTGGAAGGCTGCGAACTCTTGCTTGACGACCCACTCTCGTCGGACGTTGGAGGCTGCGCCGTCTCTTCATCGTCAGACGACTGAGCCGGCGTCGCATTGACATCTCCAGAAGGCAACGGTTCATCGCCATCATTCGATGACTCGGCAGTTGTTGGTGACGGGCCTTTGGCTTCCGTAACTGATGGTGTGTTCACATCAGGTTCAGGTTCATCGTCTTCGCTTGGTGTCTTCGTGTCCGACGGAGATGGTGGGTCATTACTCGTCTCCCCCTCTCCTGTTGTCGACGATATGCCTGTCCCTCCACCAAACGGCTCACTCGTACCAGTGGGTTCCGGCGTGTCTCCATTGATATCGACACTGGGTGAATCTGGTGATGGACCGTTGGTTGTAGCACTGGGAGTATCGCCATTGATGTCGACCCCTTTTGATCCTGGTGCTGAGGTGTCATCTTCCTCATCTTCAGGCACAGGAGGTGCTGTTGTTGAAGGCAAGACCACTGCTTCCGTCAGCTCACTCTTCTTGCAGATTGATAAGATGAGGGGATGCACGAACTCGAAAGTCTCTCGATCAGCACCGTCACCTCCACTCTATCGAACAAACAAGGATCATGAGGGTCCAGTTTGCATCAGAGAAGAGCTACGAACACGTACCTTTTTGAAGATATCGCTCACACACGAGACCTCGCTGTTGAAGTTCTCGGTGATGATCGCAGCCACCGGAGTCTTGACGTCGTCCGCCAAGTTGGACGCGTTCAGCTTGGCTAAGACGTCGTCGCGACGCTTCTCCAGACGACTCACGTACTCGGTTTTCGTGATCACGCCGTCGCTATTGAGGTCCAAGGACTCGAACGTCGCGCCTTCGTCATCGGCGACTTGTGCGACGAGAGACGCAGCCACGTTCCTTGCCTCCATGTTCATAGGAGCGACCTTGAGCTCACGGGCTCCAGTATTGCTTGACACATAGGCGCACGTTGCGATGGCACTCGCTCCCAAGAAGGCGATCGAGGCGCCCACGATCGCGCGACGCTTACTGGACGATCGGTCTCTGGTGGGTGGAGCCGGCGGCACGATGGTTCGTGGTCTGAGGAACGCTGCGCGTTCCTCATCTTCATTGCAGGTGCCGTACGACAGTGACATAGTGCACAACCGGCGGAAGATTGGCGAGTCGCGCGTGGCTCGAGCATTGAGTGAACGAGAAGAAACGACGAAGATCCGAACGGCACAGGAGCCGTCCGTGGGCGTCGCTTTGGCCCGACGCTGCGACTGGTGACGACGTCGCTTGAGGTGGAAGCAAAGATCGCAGAGGAGGAGGATACACAAGAGACGAGGGATGTATTCGCTGTACCTATGAACATTCATTTGCACTCACTCACTTTCGACACTCTAGGCTCTAGAACGGCAGCTCCTGCGTGATGACATCAGCCTTGCCGATGACGTACACCTTGGCGCCAATGTCACGCAGCTTCTGGTGAGGCAGCACATTGCGACCGTCAAAGAAGAACGCTGGCTTGGTCATGGCCTCGTAGATGCGGTCGTAGTCAAGCGTCTTGAACTCGTCCCACTCAGTGAGAGCAGCAATCGCGTGGGCGTCAGCAGCAGCCTCGTACGCGTTGTGGTGCACCGTGAGAAGCTTGTGCATGTTCGGGTGGGTCTTCTCGCTCACACCCTGGTACTCGAGCTCGTGCATCATATCTTCAATCTTGACCTGTGGGTCGTACACCGCCACACGAGCGTTCTCGGACAGCAAGTACTTGACAATCGCAGCGGCTGGCGTCTCACGCACATCGCCGGTGTCCTTCTTGAACGCAAAGCCAAAGATGCAGATCTTCTTGTTGGTCACGGTGTTGAACATGCGGCGGATCATGGTCGTGGCGAAGCGTGTCTTCTGGTACTCGTTCATGGTCACGACACCGCGCCAGTAGTCGGCGACTTCTGGCAGGTTGAAGCACTCTGCCAGGTACACGAGGTTCAGAATATCCTTCTGGAAGCACGAGCCACCGAAGCCGACCGAGCAGTTAAGGAACTTGGAGCCGATACGGTCATCCGCTCCGACGGCCTTGGCGACTTCGTACACGTTGGCGCCCGTGGCTTCGCACATGGCCGAGATCGAGTTAATGCTCGAAATTCGCTGCGCCAGGAACGCATTCGCCACGAGCTTGGAGAGCTCCGAGGACCAGACGTTGGTCGTGATGATGCGCTCACGCGGCACCCAGTGGTTGTAGATCCACACAAGTTTTTCCACGGCGACTTGACCCGATGGCGTCTCTGGGCCACCGATCAGGATGCGACTTGGGTCACGCAGGTCTTCAATGGCTGTGCCTTCCGCCAGGAACTCAGGGTTCGACAGCACCTCGAACTTGAGTCCCTTGGAGTTGGCACTGAGCACGGCACTGATGGACTCGGCCGTGCGCACAGGCACTGTCGACTTCTCGACAACGATCTTGTTGGACGTCGCAACCTGCGCGATCTTACGCGCACAGGCCTCGCAGTTTTTGGTATCGGCGGCACTACCCGCCCCAATGCCGCTCTGCTTGGTCGGCGTATTGACGCACACGAAGATGAGGTCGGCTTCGTTGATGTAGCGGTCAATGTCCGTGGAGAAGAAGAGGTTCTTGCCACGACGCGCATCCACGAGCTCCTTGAGTCCCGGCTCGTAGATCGGGATCTCTTCCGTGCTGTTCCACTTGGCGATCTGCGTCTCCGAGATGTCGACCACCACGACCTTGACGTCGGGGCAGAACGTGGCGATGACCGCCATGGTCGGGCCGCCCACGTAGCCGGCGCCCATGCAGCAGACCGTCATCTTGAACTCGCTGTCCGCCATTGTGGATGGTGTGGTGTGGTGTGGTGGAGAAGTGTGCGCGCTGGGGCGTTCTTGGAAATGGCGATTCGTTGGCGCCTCAAGCGGCAGCGGATCACAGCACGGGACCCGAAGGATCAGGGGCGTGCAGGAGTGATGGTCGCGAGTGGCCGGAGCGGTCGCGGCGCAAAACACGAGCCGACACGCGGGGTCTGTTGTGTCAGATGATGCGGTGGGTCAAGGACTATGGAAGAGACTTGACCCTGGGTTTGGTACAGTAGCTGTAGAGGCACGAGCGTGCGTTGGACCTGGTTTTGATACAGGGATCAGCCACCATTGTCCACCAGGTGGATCCACCGACTCTGACGTTCCTTCGGCACGACAAACACACTGGAGCTGATTATGATACCCAAACGGGCACTGATCACGAGATCGATTCAATCCCCGACCCCTATCTGGAAACCAACCAATCGGCGACTAACAGGTACGTGTTCGCGGGTGGAAAGTGTAGCCAAGTCGAGTACCGTACCTGAGGGTATCCATCCATCCAGACGGTGTCGGCGCGGCCGTCTGGATTTCCAGCAGCCAGACCGTCCAGCGTCCAACGACCAAAAGATTCAGTATCCAGGTGATGATTACCCGCCAGAGATCCATTAAGCCATCATCCAGTCGTGCTCGCCAACTGTCTGCTTCGACTAGTGCGTCTGCTTCATTGGTTTCTTCGGGCCACGCGGCAGCAAGTACATGGAGAGGACCTCCCGGTTGGTACTCAGGAACTCGAGGGCTTGCGATTCAATGAGGCGTTTGGTGGATGGCACAAGAGCGTCACCGCCCCTACCCACGCGGACTTGCGCCATCCCGGCTGCGCCTTTGGCGTCACCTGTCTCGCAAAAGAACTTGGCCACGTCTTCGACGAGCTGCCGTACGCCATCGTCACGCTTGAGAAAACTGTGCAGTCGCACGCAGAACTCGGCAAAGCGGTCGTGGTAGAGCGCACAGGCCCACTTCTGTCGGAAAAACGCGATCCAATCGTCCACGTACGAGTTGGTAAAGGAGGCAATGGCGCTGTTGAGATAGGACTCGTGCATGCCCACGAGACACTGTAGGTTTGAAACTTCAAGCGGCTCATCGCCGAGGTACTCGAGACGATTAAGAACACCGAAATCATCAAACAGAAGGCACGTGTACCGTGGTTGGGGAGCGTTGGAGGCCCGCGTTGGCAGCACTTGAAGGGAAAGTGTGTTCGTGAGTGATGGGACGCTGATTTGCACGTAGTATTTTCCACCGATCACTTGACCTGAACGTATGACTGGCATGTGCATATCAGGAGGAGGTATCACCGTTGCTGCTGCACTGGGAGACAATGGCCAGGTACCCAAAGTTGGAGCACTGGACGAACTTGCGAGACTCTTGCGCGACGATGATCCGCTCAAATGAGTATCGTCAGCAGTAGCCGAGGGGACGAGCGGAACTGGAGCGGAGAGCGGATCAATTAATCGGAGCAGAGACTCAGCAAGTAACTCGCCGCATTCCCGAGGGTTGTAATGCTCCTGTAGCTTGCTGTGGATAAATCGTCGGGAAAAGCGACAGAGACTACCGGCTGCTAGAATATATGGGTCTGTGGTGCGCATGTGGCCGTTGACGACGAGGCGGCCATCATATACCAGTCCGCTTTCGTTGATGGCTCGAAACATGTCGTAGTCAGCATCGTTGTGCTGGCAGCACAATAACCAAGCGCATGAGACTAGCGACGTTGCAGTTGGTGGCTGGCCGTGAGGAGAGTGTACAGGAGTGTGGGAGCTGTGTGGACTTGTACTCTCATTAATGAGAGCCGTATTCACGGTCACTGCGGGTGTCGTATGTACTCCTTCAAGCTCGTGGTCAGTATTCACAACGAGCGATGAGATTTTTATGTTGTATTGCACCGTCACGCCGTGCTTGGCATATTCTTTGTCAATTTCTGCCTTGATTTGACTATCTTCGAAGACGGAGTCACGTGCTGGAGAAAGGTGAACGATCCGCGATCCCTCCACTTCTCTGGCTATTAAACCCTGAATCACTTGTAGAGCAAATAGAGAGCTGCCATAGACAGCAATGCGCTTACGCTGGAGTTTTTCAACCGAGTGATTCTGGACTTCAGAGGAGATCTGATGGGCAAACCACTTCGCCGTCTTCCCGTCACCGAGTGGTACCATTCGCTCGGGAACTGTGGCAGGAGTATAGTGGTCTCCGTCAAACACAGGGAATCGCCCAAGTGATGTGCATGTACCATCCTGAAGGCCGGCCGTCAACACCAAGTAGTCATAGGGCAAACATGAGCCATCCAGGAGTATTACAGCCCTGGAATTGCGATCGATCTGCATCACTTTGCTCTCAATTACTCGCACATGCGTTCTGATGCTATACTGCTCCAGATCGGCCTTTGTCAAAGAGCTCTTTCGAGCGAAAGCCAAATGGCCGTCACTTCTTTTTCCATCGCCAAGTGGGTTCGGCTCGATGATCGGGGCAATCTCAAGCCCGAGCGGAGATATCACAGTGATGTTCGTTGGTCGCAAATACGGGACAGCTAGAATACGTTGGAGGCAGACGACGGCAGTGTCTGATGCCCCAACAATGACAATGCGATGATTAAGGATAAGCTTTGGCTCGTTCAACAGCTTCTTTGAAATAACAAACAGCGCAAACGTATCAAAATGCTGCATCTGGGTGACACGTTCAGCATCTTCAGCATAAGCCATGACCTCATCACTACTGATAGCAATACTGCGGCGTGGAGGTGCTAAAATGAAGTCGTGAAGAACAGGGCTTATACTGGAGCCACCGGATTTTCCGAGGATGCTGACTTGATAAAAGAGACAAGATTTCCGGAATTGCCTTGAAAGCTCGCGAAGTACAAAACGAGCAGCACTATAGAACATAGGATTCAGCACGAAATGACGAATTATCGCCTTATCTTTTGATCGGTGGTGGCTCATCTGAAGAAGTGCATCCACTTGAAAGTGATGCTTGAACGACCCAGTCAACTCGTGATCCCGTTGTAGAACTACCAGTCCGACGATCTTTTCGGAGCCACAACGTACGATGAAGCTGACATGTTTGGGATTATCTTCCAGTTCGATGTCAAACTCTTCAGTGGAGAGAGTAAGGTCGTCCTGAATCTCGGCTTTGATACCTACTGGCATGACCTGAAGAAGAGCTTGGAGCCCTGGCTCACTCGAGTTTACGAGACGCACAACCGACAATTCTAGAGGTTGAAGCACAGCTGTACCTTCACTACTGGTTGGATGGAAGAATGCGATCGCATCACGATGTAGCACGTATAATACGTGAGTGAAAGTACTCGTTGGTTTTGGTGGTACAAGCGTGAATACACGCAAGAACGATGGTTCCGGCGCGTTTGTTGGTAGGGTAAGAAGACAGAAGTCCTTGTCGTCAAATGCTGCAAATGCATTAGCTAGCAAATCCATTGCCCCACTTGCGTCGAATCGGTCGTCAATCGAGAACAGCGTGATAGCAAAACAATTCCGTTGTGCTTGAGCATCTTCCACCCGTTTCCAGAGTAACGCGGCATTATCATTTATGTCGTCCACAGCGAATTGAGTTGCTGCAGCTGCCTCTGTGTCCATCATCTTCTGAAATATTGGAGATGTATAAGTATTGAGAATCACTGGCTTCGGTTGCAAACCGTCGCAACGCACAATCTGTACTGCCGTTCCATCTTGGTATTGGGCGAAAGTACCAATAACAGAATCACAGTTCTCGTGGTATTTCTCCAGGCGATTCAAGATGGTTTCTTCATTGTCGTCTGATCTTTGTATGACACGTGCTTGTACGTCGGGTGGAGGAGGGTTGAAAGTGACATGGTAAGTCTTGCCAGTGACAGGGTCAACTCGTCGTCCAGAGATACGTTGGACCACTTCTTCGTCTGGTACGTCAAGGACCAAGACTAAGTCCGGAATGATGCCTTGGACTAGCATTGCTTCTGCCTGACTGGCTGTTCTTGGAAATCCATCAAGGAGCCATCCACGAGCTACACAGTCTGGTTGCTGCAGACGCTCCAGGATGACGTCCACAATCAATTCATCAGGGACCAGTTCTCCTGCGTCCATAAACGCCTTTGCCTTCAGTCCTAACTGCGCACCTGCCTGGATACTCGCGCGTAATATATCACCGGTGGAAAGATGTACCACATCGAACAAATCTACCAACATTTCGCATTGTGTTCCTTTACCACCGGCAGGAGGGCCTGTGATTATCAGCTTCGGTGGTGCTAGGTGCGATTTCCGTACCAAATACTTAAACTTCTGTGCATTTTTGACAGTGTGAACGTCTTCGATGACCAAATCTCCAATTATCTGCTTTCCTTGCATCCCGTTCACGCGAAGTATTCTTGCGGTGGCCTTGAATGAGTCAACAACGGCATCGCAATTTTCATGGAACTTGACAAGACGATTACGAATGGTTGCTTCTGTATCATCAGATCTTTGAATAAGTCGCGCACGAAGTGCTTCATCTTGAGGTGGTGGTGGATTGAATTCAAGATGATACGTTTTCCCTGTCTCAGGGTCAATCCGGCGGCCTGATATTCGCTTTACGACCTCTTCGTCGGGTACATCAAGGACAACGACAATATCTGGCAAAATCCCCAGTCGTGTCATTGCTTGTGCTTGACTCGCAGTTCTGGGGAAGCCATCAAGTAGCCAGCCACGCGACAAGCAGTCAGGCTGCTGCAGACGTTCAAGAATCACATCTATAATCAAAGCATCAGGAACAAGCTCACCAGCATCCATGTAACTTTTCGCTTGCAGTCCAAGTGAAGATCCTGCTTGGATACTTGAACGCAGCATATCACCAGTTGACAGATGGATTACGCCAAACTCTTGAACCAAAAGCTCGCATTGAGTACCTTTTCCACCAGCAGGAGGACCGCAAATGACGATTTTGGGTGCAATGCTGAGTTTGCCAGCGGGTGTAGAGCTGTCTACAATCTTGGATAAGTTATTGTAGACATCCAACTCAAAACTTTGCTGGAGTGCAGACACCTGTATCTCATCCGAGACAGCTAGGAGTCCAACTGCTCGACCGCCTTCAGCGTTGTGGTGGGATGAGGAAGCGGCCACCAGGCAAACATTGTGCGAATCTTGATCTTTGATTAACTCTGCCAAGAAATAGTCACCGAACTGACGTGATACACTGTCGTTATGCGCTCGGAGAATGGGTTCAAGATCATCATGGTCTTCTACTCGAGCTCGGCGCACATGAACACCATGGAGGAAATCAGTCGATCGTGATCGGTAGATAACTAACTCCTGGAATGTTGCCTCGAGATCCGCCCTGACCCTAGAGCTGAGTAGTTCCTGGCGCGGGGCCACGCGCTCGAAAAACTTGAGCAAACCCAATGAGTCATTCGCCTGATCAAGCTCAGCCGAGATGGGAAGCACGAGTAGAACACAGTCTCTGTGGGGAAGAGCCTGGAAAGCCGCCTCCAACAAATTCCGAAGGATGGTACCTCCTCCAGTCGATCTTGCTCCATTTAGGTTTCTTGACGTGCCTGTGGAAGCTGATGCAAGTGCGTTTGACTGCTTTTGCGCAAAATATGATAAGAAAACCCACGATGACGGGCGAGGAAGTTCGAACCTGTCTTCCAAATAAGTGCGAAATGCCTCTCCGTTCTCCGCTAACTCTGTCGTTATGGGTGGCGCTCTGTCATCAAAAGCTGCAAACCCAACAAGGCGGTCCACCCGATGAGCATCAGTGGCTGTAAGAGACAACTCGGATGTCTCAATGAGCGATCCGAGCTGTGATGACACACGAGAGCCGAAAAACCGCTTGCGCATCGCAGAGTCCGGTAGATCAAGGTGCTCTGAAACAGCGCCTTGATCCGAGTCCACTGCTCGACGCACCAAATACATCTTCGTTCTTCACGCCTTCACAACTCCAAGGCTTCAAGTTCGGACACGACGTCCTGCTGTCGCTTCCTCTCGAGTCTCACGTGCACAGCCGCGAAGCGGCACTGAATGCGTTACAATCAACCCACCTCTTCAGTCGACACCACTCTAAGTTTAAACCCGCACAGCACCCCAGTATTGTTGACGGATGTAGCGTATGGTACATACTTCCTTGATGTCTAGTCCGTGAATAATCTACTATCGCCTATGTAGTTGCCTTCTCCTTCTCCTGGTTACTTGGCCCATCGTCTTGAGCAGATTTCTCGGACTGTTTTGCTGATCGCTTGCTTCCTAAGAAGAACGGTGGCCTTGAAGATCGTGGAGCTTTCGCCGGAACCGTCTTGGACTTGGCAGACTTTCCAGAACCAAATGCTTTGGATGTCCACGATCTCATTGTCCGCGAAAACCCCCATACTCCGCGACCTTTGACTTCTACAAAGTGCTCCTCAGCGTCTCGAACCTCGTGCTGCATCTCTCCAAGTTTATCGTTGCCTTCATCACCATCGAACTCGTCTACCGTCAACAGCTCACTACCCGAGAAGCTCAGAAACGGCAGCTCATCTCGATGAAAAGCATACATGACGAGATTTCGCTTTGCTTTGTGTTGTGCCTTCTTTCCTCCAAGCGAAGAGCTGATACGAGATTCTTGCATAGCGTACTTGCTCCCCCGGCGCATTTGGATTCGATGAACTGTCGATACTCGTGGATCTACTCTTACGGATCGAAATCCAGTAGCAATTACTGGTCGACTGCAACCTTCAGGTATTGCGAGCAACAAACAGTCCTTGTCTTTGAAGTCCTGAAAGGCTACGGCGCAAACGTTAGCGAAGGTTAATCACAATACGCTCCTGATTTCTCTTACCTTTTGTGAGGAACTGTTGTGCTCGACAGTCGTATTCACTAGCCATACTGAACATGTTGATGATGAAACTATTATTCCGAAGAAGACATGTTTCGATCGTTGCGAAGAAATCCTCAGCAATCAATTCGATGGATCGAGTGCCATCAGCGACGGTTATTTCACAAACTCCTTGAAAAGCGGATCGAACTTGATCACAGTTCGCGTGATAGGTTTGTAGCCTGACTTTAATCGTCTCTGCAGTATCATCGCTCCGCTGGATACACCGCTCAGCGATATCACCAGGTGGTGGTGGGTTATTCTTTAGATGATACGTTTTCCCAGTCTCCGGATCTAGCACACGCCCGGATATGCGCTGGATAATCTCATCATCCGGAACGCTAAGGATTAGCATAGCATCTGGTACGATCCCCTTAGCAAGCATCGCCTGTGCTTGAGCCTCCGTTCGTGGAAATCCGTCAAGAAGCCACCCGCGCTTCAGACAGTCAGGCTTTTCTAGACGATTGAGAATCAAATCAATGATCAAATCGTCCGGTACCAGCTCACCAGCATCCATGTAACTCTTTGCTCTCATACCAAGGGGAGCATGATCATGAATCGCTGCTCGGAGCATATCACCAGTTGATAAGTGAACCACCTGGAATGCTCTTACGATCCACTCGCACTGTGTGCCTTTGCCTCCAGCAGGTGGCCCAGCGATAACTAACTTCGGGACATAGCGCAACTTAATCGGCCGTCTCATTTTCTTGGCGTAGTAGATATCTCTCACAAGTTTGTGAGTTATTGTGTCTTTTGTGCGTGCCCCATCAACATTCAATATCTTGGAAGATTTCATGAACACTTGATAGACCTGCTCTATATGAGCGTGGTATGCGGCAAGCCTTCGTTTAACGTGATCCTCTCGGTCTTCCAGTCGCTGGACAACATTGTTCTCACGGTCGTGCGGGGGACGATCAAGCTCTAAATGATATATCTGGCCCGTTTCAGGATCCAGTCTCCGCAAACACAGGCGTTTGATTGCATCATCGTCAGCGAGACCCATCACTACAACTATGTCTGGAATTACGCCTTGAGCAGCCATTACACGAGCTTGCATTTCAGTGCGAGGAAATCCGTCCAATACCCAACCACGTGACGAGCAGTCCTCGTCATTCAGCCGCTTCAAGACCATATCGAGCATGAGTTCGTCTGGTACCAGCTCACCCATGTCGATGTAGCTTTGTGCTTGAAGACCGAGAGCTGTTCCTTGCTCTATGTGCCACCGAAGCATGTTTCCAGTTGCTAGATGCACAACATCAAACTCGTCCACAAGCGCTTCACATTGAGTACCCTTTCCTGAACCTGTTGGTCCACAAATAACGATTTTCGGTGGGCCTTGGGTACCAAAAGACCTCCCAGACGCCGACGAAGCCGACATCGGTCGTGGCTCACTAGGGGTTGAGTCGCGATTTGTGCCAAGGACGTGAGTGCGATAAAGTTCTGAGAACAGCTTTGCATAATCGTCGACTTTGTCTCCATCGATGGCATCTGTTACTGCCATAAACCCACTCGGATCTCGAGTTGTGAGAGACTGTGCCACATAACAGGCATGGTGCTCATCTTGCGTGCCGACAACTTGACCAATAGCTGACGGGTCGAACCACGCGTGATACGACGCAGCGTCTTGCAGTCGCCACGCCATTTGCTGCTTCTCGATGACTCCTTGTAGCGGCCTCACATCGCTTGGCTGTGCAGGGCGCACATAGATACTTGGAGTGTAATCAACTCGGACAGCTCGGTAGAACCGAAATAATGCTCCACTACTGAGGGAAACTGTGTCAAAACAGGAGAATGCTTGGTGGAACAATCCGACGTCTTCGAGGTCGACGCCAACAGGAGCAGGCAGCACGACCCCACCACACTCTGGACGAGTCGTGAACAAGTAGTTCATTAGCTCGGCTACGACCCTGGCGTGGGAGATCGATAGGTCCTGTGAGAACGACGCCAAGAGGATGCATCCATTGGCACGGGCAAAAAGCACTTTCTTCTTGAGGTACTCGGTGGCTTCGGGCCACTTCGATAAGCTCACGGGCACCTTATCATCAAACGCAGCGAATCCCACAATGCGATTGCTCTCATCGAGAACGCATAATGACAACAGCGATGTCTCAATGACGGCACCGGTGTGCATGAGCCCAAAGAGGCGTCGGCGATCGGGCGGTTCGGGCCATTGTAGCGCGTCAACCAGCGGCTCGTCGGCCACAGTGCACACACGGATCGATAGCCGAGGCATCTGCCTACGCTCTGGAGGCTTCTGTATCAACAGGAACGTACCATGGCGCACGCACACAGCGCCTGAACAGGAGGCATGCCCGCCATTAATAGCTCGTCATGGGCGGGAGTGACTGCCAAAAGGGAAACTTCAATGAATTGCAATTTGCGATTCAATTTCGAATTGACGACTAATTGAGGCACCGAAAAGGTACTCGGAAGGCGAACACGGCGACAGGCAATGAAGATGGCTGGGCGTGTGTCCGCGCGTCGCTTCTTGGCGCCATACTATGCGCTTAATGCGATGGTTCTAGTAGCGTACGCGCTTATTCGCCATTACTTCTGGAATCCAGTGATGGAAGAGCGCGAGGGCTTCTTGAACATCCCAAAAGAGCATGAGATTTTCCTCTTGGTTGGCGTTATGTTTGTCATGAACTACCGCAAAAAGGCGACGGTCGACGGTGTTGTCGCGATGTTCTTCATGTATGCCAAGACGGGCGTGCTCGCCGCGCTCTATTACCTCGATGTGCGGTTCTTTGGGTGGGTTCTCGTCTATTGTTCAAGTGAGTTGTTGCTTGTACTTCGCGCGTTGATACATTCCAACCTAACCATATACTGCAGTTCTCTTTGTTGCAGTCGGCCAGCCCAAGTATAACGGTCCAGATAACATTCTACCATTGAATCCAGCATCGATTGAGCAGCAAATCAAGCGCTCAGGAGGTTTAAAGGCATCACCTGCCACCAAGCACCGTGTGTCATGGCTTGTGTACTTTTACGCGGACTGGAGTGACCACTGCCTGCAACACGATGCAATGATCGCTGACTTATCGCTCGAGTACGGCTCAGAAACCCTGCGCTTTGGCAGAGTGGATGTCACCAAGTACCCAGAGCTTGCCCGCGAGTATAAGATCGACGTGTCCACGACCTCTTGGCAACTTCCGACTCTCATTCTCTTCCAAGCCGGAGAGGAAGTCAAGCGCTTGCCCCGAGTCGACGAGGAAGGCAACTCCGCCAAGGTGATTCTCGATAGGGTATGTACACATCACAGCTCAAGCCACGGGGGTCGTGCATCAAAAGGCTCTGACTCATGATGTGCTTGTAGGCTGGTCTTGTCGCCGTCTTCCGTCTGGCAGAGCTCAAGGAGGGAAAGAAAAGCGCTTTTCTTGCGAAAAGTAGATGATTGGGCTACCTCGGATAACCAATAGACAGTTGGATTTTATCTGCGTTGAAGCCGGTACTTGTCACATTTGATATCTTTTCGTAGCTTCTCGTCGGAAGGAAGAAGGCCATTACGTGACTATGGGAGAGTCGCTGGCCGAGTTCTGCGCCGGGAGCGCGTTGTTCGTGTTCAACGGCATCGACATCATCTGTGGCACTGTGCTGACGGTGTATGCGCTCTTTCTCGGTGCGTTTAGAGCATTGAGAGGCGTGGTATCGTGCCATTGATCGGTGGTTCTCCGCTGTAGGTGTGAATCACTATGCGCCGGATTGGCTTTATGGTGAGTGGAAACTCTAGTATGTTTGGTATGAAGTAGTGTACTGAGGAGTGTTGTAGGCCCGATCCTCGCTGTCGGTGGGGTGATGGTGGTGACGGCAGTAATGAGCTGGTGCGGGGCGTCGCATCGCAGTTGCTCCATGTGCTTATCACTCTCGCAGCACCTGTTTATCTTGCTAGCACTCATGGAGCTTGTGCTGGCGATCGTCATCTTCACTAAAGGACCCGCGATTAACCAGTTTCTCCATGACCATCAAAAAGAGCTAAAACTCACGTGGGTCCACGTCAACGAAGGGAGGGTATGCGGATCAAACCACTAATCTGGAGGTTGCGTAGTGATGATGAACTGCGTCGAATCGAAGAGAGCAAGTTCCTTCCCGCCTACTTGCTTCTCGGGTTATTTGTGATGGAAGTTGTCCGCTTTTGCTGCAGTAGCGAGTACAATCGTGCGCGAGACCGACGCAAGTACCACTACAAGAGTCTCCGTGCTCTCCGAGACCTCGATGATAATCTCATCACTGTCAAGAAGGAGCACGTACGTGATGCTAGTTTGAATCTATTTGATTGTCGCCTTACGAAGATGGGGATGGATAGGAGATTTCAAGCAAATACTCTGCCCTCAAGGACAAGTATAAAAACAAGTATCAAGCGCCAGACCACAAGCCCCAGCCCAAGCCGTCTGAAACTTCAACGCTCTATGTGTGAGCTTCACCAGCTTCTTGTATATTCTGACTCGCAAGTTATATACCTATGTCTAACTGAATCGCCATTGACCGCACACTGCACTTGAGGGCATCATACTTATGCGAAGCTTCAAGACCTTGTTGTGCTAACTGCTGCACAATATCTTCAAATCTCACTCGGTGATCTTCTTGTGCAGTCTTCCATTCTTGACTCATAATCTTGATCTCGTTTGAGCAAATGGACATGCTTTCATCTACTGCTTCTCGAATACGCGCGTGATTTTTAAGGAGACTTGCGAGGGCATCCTTCGTTCTGAGTTCGTGAGTGGTGATGGTCTCACCAAGCGCGTCTAGGCGCTGCGTGAGTTGGCTCTTTTCGATCTTGTTCTGCCTATCAATTGCGTCACGTAGTGTATCAAGCTTACCGAGCCATTGCCCATGCTGCTGTGTCATCATCATCCTAACTGACGAGCATTCCTTTGCGAGCATCTGGACATCGGTTGCAAGCGTGACAGTTGATCCTTCAATATGCTCCTTTAGTGTGTACAGATCGGTCTGCAGTTGGGCAGACTCATTCCTTAGTCGCTGAAGCACCTCAGCAGCTTGCTCTTGGTTAGCTTGTAGCGACTGAACGAGATGTGTTGCCTCCTGCTCCCTCGTCATCAAATGGTCGGCGGCGTTCTTCACACGACCAAGTTCGGCTTGAGCCTCGTAGACACTGAGAGTTAATCTTGAAAAGGCTTCTTGAACGTCAGAGAAGCGTCTCTCTGTCGCATCTTGGAATTGCTTTCGTCTCGATTCTGTCTTAGATGCTTGTGGTATCAGTGACGTGACGTTCATCTCCATCTTGTCGACTCGTTGGACGAGTGCCTGGAAGCCGCCCTGCATTTTCTTCTGTGTGTCCTCTGCACCCCACGCTGTG
The DNA here is from genome assembly GCA_000387445.2 of Pythium aphanidermatum DAOM BR444. Classification (NCBI taxonomy): domain Eukaryota; phylum Oomycota; class Peronosporomycetes; order Pythiales; family Pythiaceae; genus Pythium; species Pythium aphanidermatum. The sequence continues at coordinate 2,037 of KE464122.1, read as the reverse complement.
TCATTCACTCGATCCCACTACCATCACCTCAGCCCACACACCCATGTAGATGCATACGTCTGACAACGAGTTGAACGCTCCTTGGAGTGCTTTCACCTCAGCCATTCAATAAACTCAGGACCCGTCGTTCATCGAACCCACACCATGCAGATACAGCCTCACCTTAGCTCTCATCTCCTGTACGGTCTGCTCCTGCTGAACAACCGCATGGCTCAGCTCTTGTAGGTCTTTGAGGTTGTTCTTGACCTCTTCTACATCAGACACGAGCGAGTTCTGCTGTGGCATTCAGCGCTTTGCCTGAGGTCTCATCGCATGGCTCTTCGCACCGTGCGTTTGGTCAACGAGACAGCCGACAACGCCTTGTCCTTAGTGGCCGACAGCGCCTTGGAGCTCTCTGTCGGGCGTCGAGCAGACAGCCGACTCCCCGTCATCGGCCGCTCCATTCGCCTTGGCTTCGTCTGTGGGGTCAGGTCCCCGTGTCGAAGCGGCGTAACCGGCGGTTACGTTGCGACTTTTCAAGATCGATGGGAAAGATGCCTCATGGGGTACAATTGCGTTCATTTCGAACTAGTGTGCGTCCTAAGTAGTGCTTGAGTTGACGGGGGCCACTGGGTGCGTTGGTTGAAGAAGCATGGCTGGCGTCATGGCTGGTCGGGAATGTACAACACAGCATGATGCTGTGCATTCTCGTCAAGACCGAGGCTTCAAACCGTACAGTACCTGTGCCACTGCAAGAAGCATGGTTGAATATGCTCATCGCGCAGACCAAGCGAGGAACTGTCTCATTTCATTTTATGCAGTTCTCTACTTTGGAGAGAGTGTGCAACGGGCAAACTCAGGCTCCTCGGCTGAAAAGTACGTGGAAAAAAGCGTGGTGTTGTGTTGTTGAAATGTCTCGATAGTCCACAAGCAGTCGGGATCGGGTTCCACAAAGTTAAAAATGAACACCAAGCGTGCTCAACAGTGCAATGAAATAAAACACGTCAAAAAGCAGCTAAAAGCACATGCCGTGCCTTCCTTACTTGCCTATGGCTGGCTTTTTTCTGGACTAAAGGTCTTGACTTCAGGACCTAAAAATGGCGGTAACCAAATATTCAGCGCCTAGATCAGGACATAGTACCGGAGTTTCGCACCCGAGCGAACAGACTTGGCACCCAGTCGCTCGGGCCACGCTTGAATGACTCGTCTGCTGTTCTGAGTGGCTCGAGCCTCGACTCGCCTTTGTACCGTGTTGTTGTTCTGCAGGATGCAAGTCCCGAGCGACAAGGGTGCACTCTGGAATATTCAGCCACATTCGACCAGCTCACGCCAGGTTCGAAAATTGGAAACCTCAAGTGCGTCCATTACAATGGAACCCGCATGAAGGACAGCTTGGTACACAGGAATCGAGTCGTGAGGACATCCCACTCAAGCCTATGTGTACACCATCGAGCTGGCCGTCGTGCGCGAGGAGACTAGACACACTCGTGGTGGTGCGTAGTATGCAGACTACGGACCGCTAACGCCAGTGCACCTCGTATCTACTAGTAGACAGGCTCTGGGTTCTTTCTTCAAGCGTGTTGTGTCTGACGCCCCGACGCTGACAACAGGGTTCCTTGCACAACAGAAGGCCTGAGGATACTCAACGCATCGGTGATCTGTGCAGACACTTGGTGGCCACGAGCTAGGTGCTTCCGTTGGACCATATAAGCACAGCACAACCATCTTTCCGCCACACACACGCTCAGGTTCACAGACATGCGCTGCTAACATCACTTGATAATCGAGGTGACTCTAGCACCACAGACACGCAGCAGTTTGGCCGTTGAGCAGGCCTTTTTGATCACTCAAGTGACTCCCACGCGACGTGACCGCTCTTTCTTCTTTCATGGGACGTTGCCCGATCCGTGGTGGAGATGGACGCCGCTCGTTCTGGCTTTTTCCTCCTCTTGTTGGCTCGAGCATTAGCCTCAACCCGCCAAGGCCTCGGTTCACCGAGGCTTGTTTGGAGCAGCATAAACCACAACCCTTTTGTAGCATCGTGCACCAAGGCCTCTA